>CADCXT010000889.1:0-10580 GCA_902806775.1 Microtus agrestis
GTCCAAAATGTGTACACAATGTACACAAGATATACAAAGTGTACACAATGTACACAGTGTACAAAATATACATAATGTACAAAGTGTACACAATGTACACAAAATGTACACAATATAAACAAAATGTACACAGTGTACAAAATGTACAGTGTACAAAAAGTAGAGTGTACAATATGTACACAATGTACACAGGTTATACCAAGTACACAAAATGTACACAATGTACACAAAATGTGCACAGTGTACACAATGTACCAAAAGTTGACACAATGTACACAGTGTAGAAAAGGAACACAAAATCTACACAATGTACACAAAAGGTACACAAATGAACAAAAATGTACACAATATACACAGTGTACAAAATATGCAGTGTACAAAATGTATACAAAGTACACAATGTACGGAATGTACACAAATGTACACAGTGTACACAATGTACAAAAAGTGTACACAATGTTCAAAAAGTGTACACAATGTACAAAATGTACACAATATGTACACAAAATGTACACAATGTACACAGTGTCCAAGATTTACATTGTTCAAAATGTACACAATGTACACAGTTTATATAATGTACACAAAATGTACATATGAACACAGTTTATACAATGTACACAAAATGTACACAATGTACACAAAATGTACACAGTGTACACAATGTACAAAAAATGTACACAATGTTCAAAAAGTGTACACAATGTAAAAAATGTACACAATATGTACACAAAATGTACACAATGTACACAGTGTCCAAGATTTACATTGTTCAAAATGTACACAATGTTCACAGTTTATATAATGTACACAAAATGTACATATGAACACAGTTTATACAATGTACACAAAATGTACACAATGTACAACAATGTACACAATGTACACAATGTACAAAAAGTGTACACAATGTACACAGTGTACAAAATATACTCAAAATGTACACAGTGTACTCAATGTACACAGTGTACAAAATGTATACAATGTACACAAATCTTACACAAAATGTATACAATATACACAGTGTACAAAATGTACAGTGTACAAAATGTACACAATATACAGAGTGTACACAATGTACACAGTGTACTAAATGTACACAATGTACACAAAATTATACAATATCACATGTACAAAATTATGTACAAAATGTGCACAATATAAAAAATGTACTGTACAAATGTACACAGTGTACACAAAATCTACACTTTGTACACAATATATACAAAATGTACACAATGTTAACAATGTACAAAAAGTGTACACAATGTGTACACAATGTACACAATGTTAAAATGTACAAAAAGTGTACACAGTGTACACAATGTACAAAATTGTATACAATGTACACAATGTAAAAAAAGTGTACACAATGTACACACTGTACAAAATGCACACAAAATGTACACAGTGTACACAATGTTCGAAAAGTGTACACAAGGTAGACACTGTACAAAATGTACACAGTGTACACAATATGTACACCAAATGTACAAAATGTACACAGTGTACACATTGTACAGTGTACAAAATGTATAATGTACAAAATGTACACAATGTACACACTGTATACAACGTACACAAAATGTACACATTGTACAAAATGTACACTGTGTACACAATGTACAACAAGTGTACACAATGTACACAGTGTACAAAATATAAAGTGTACAAAATGTTTACAATAAACAGAATGTACACAATGTACACAAAATGTACACAATGTACAAAATATACAAAAAGTTTACACAATGTACACAGTGTACAAAATGTACACAAAATGTATACAGTGTACACAAAATGTACACAAAATGAATACAACTTACACAATGTACACAAAACTTACCGAATGTACACAATGTACACAAAATGAACACAATGCACACAATATGTACAAAAAATGTACACAATGTACACAGTGTATTCCATTTACACAAAATATATACAATGTACACAATTTAAACAAAATGTCCACAGTGTACACAATGGACAAAAAGTGTACAGAATGTACACAGTGCACATAATGTACACAAAATGTACAAAGTGTACACAATGTACAAAAAGTGTACACAATGTACACAGTGTACAAAATGTACAGTGTACAAAATGTACACAATGAACACATTGTACACAATGTACACAAAATATGCATAATATACAGACTGTACACAATGTACACAAAATGTGCACAATGTACACAGTGTACACAATGTGTACAATGTACACAAAATGTACACAATTTACAAAATGTACAAAATGTGTAAACAATGTACACAATTTACACAAAATATACACAATGTACACGATGTACATTAAATGTACACAATGTACACAAAATGGACACAATGGACACTATATACACAAATTGTACACAGTGTACAAAATGTACAGAAAGTGTACACAATATACACAGTGTACACAATATCCACAATGTATAGAAAATGTCCACAATATCCACAATTTACACAAAATGTTCACAATGTGCACACTATACACAATGTACACAAAAAGTTCACAGTGTACACAATGTATACAATCTACACAAAATATACACAATGTACACAATATGTACAAAAAATCCACACAATGTACACAGTGTACAAAATGTACAGTGTACAAAATGTACACAATGTAAACAGTGTACACAAAATGTACACAATGTACACAAAATATGCACAAATTACACAGTGTACACAATGTATCCAATGTCAACAAAATGTACACAATGTTCACAATGTAGAAAAAGTGTACACAATGTAAACAATTTACACAAAATATACACAAAATGTACACAATGTACACAATGTACACAAAATGTACAAAAAGTACACAAAATTGACACAATGGACACAAAGTACACAAAATGTACACAATGTACACAATGTACAGAAAATGGACAATATGCACACAATGTACACAAAATGAACACAGTGTACACAATGTACAGAAAGTGTACACAATGTACACAGTGTACACAATACACACAATGTACACAAAATGTACACAATATACACAATGTACAATAATGTTCACAATGTGCACAATGTACACAGTGTACACAATGTAACAATCTACACAAAATATACACAACGTACACAATATGTACACAAAATCCACATAATGTACACAGTGTACAAAATGTATACAATGTACACAAAATGTACACAAAATATGCACAATTTACAGACTGTACACAATGTACACAAAATATGCACAAATTACACAGTGTACACAATGTATACAATGTACACAAAATGTACACAATGTTCACAATGTACAAAAAGTGTACACAATGTAAACAATTTACACAAAATATACACAATGTACAAAAAGAACACAAAATGTACACAATGTACAATAAGTGTTCACAATGTAAACAGTGTACAAAATGTACACAATGTACCCAGTTTATACAATGTACACAAAATACACACATTTTACATAATGAACACATTGTACAAACGTACAGTGTACAAAATGTACACAGTATACAAAATGTACAAAAAATATACACAATGTACAAAAAGTGGACACAATGTACAGAGTCTACAAAATACACAGTGAAAAATATACACAATATACTCAGTTTACAAAATGTAGAGTGCACAAAATGTACAAAATGTACACAGTTTATACATTGTACACAAAATATACACATTGTACACAATGAACACATTGTACAAAATGTACAAAATATACACAAAAGTTATACAATGTACAAAAAATGTACACAAAGTAAGCACTGTACAAAATGTACACAAAATTTGCAGAATATACACAGTGTCCACAATGTATACAATTTACACAAAGTATAAACAGTTTACACAATATACAGAAAGTATACACATAGTACACAATTTACACAAAATGTACTCAAAATGTACACAGTGTTCACAAAATGTACACAAAAAGTACACAAAGTACACATTTTACACAAAATGTACAGAATGTGCACAATGTACACAGAATGGACACAATGGACACAGTATCTACACAGAATGTACACAATGTACACAGTGTACAAAATGTACAGTGCAAAATGTACAAAATATACACAGTGTACAAAAAATGTACACAATGTACACAGTGTGCACAAAGTACACAAAATGTACACAGTGTAAACAATGTACAAAAAGTGTACACAATGTACAGTGTACCAAATACACACAATATACACAATGTACAAAATGTAGTGCAAAAAATGTACACAATGTCCCCAGTGTACAAAAGGTACAAAAATTGTACAAAATGTACAAAGTGTAAAAAATGTACACAATGTACAGAAAATGGACACAGTGTACACAAAATGAACACAATGTACACAATATACACAATGTACACAAAATGTACACATTGTACACAGTTTATACAATGTACACAAAATATACACACTGTACACGATGAACAAATTGTACAAAATGTACAGTGTACAAAAATGTACACAATGTACACAGTGTACACAATGTACACCAACTGTGCACAATGTACACAATGTACACAAAATGTACACAGTCTACACGATGTACAGTCTACAAAATGAACAAACATATTCAGTTTATACAATATAAACACAATGTACACAAAATGTACACAGTGTACACAATGTACAAAAAGTGTACACAATGTACACAGTGTACAGAATGTACAAAATATACATAAAATTTACACAATGTACAAAAAATGTACACAATGTAAGCACTCTACACAATGTACACATAATTTTCACAATGAACAGTGTCCACAATGTATACAATGTATACAAAATACACAGTTTACACAATGTACAAAATGTTTACACAATGTATAGTGTACAAAATGTACACAATGTTCAAAACGTACACAATGTAAAGGAAATGTACACAATGTACACAACGTACAAAATCTGGACTCAATGTAAACAGTGTACAAAATGTACAGTATTCTAAATGTATACAATATATACAGTGTAAAAAATGTACACAATGTACACAAAATGTACACAATGTACACAGTGTAAAAAATGTACAGTGTACAAAATGAACAGTGTACAAAATGTACACAATGTACACAGTTTTTACCATGTACATAAAATGTACACAATATAAAAAATATGTACACAAAATCCACACAATGTACACAGTGTGCAAAATGTACAGTGTACAAAATGTACACAATGTACACAGTGTATACAATCTACAAAAAATGTATACAATGTACACAATGCACAAAATGTACACAGTGAAAACAATGTACAAATAGTGGACACAATGTACACAGTGTACAAATGTACACTATATACACAAAACGTACACAGTATAAACAATGTAAAAGAAGGTTACACATAATACACAATGTACAAAAAGTGTACACAATGAACACACTGTACTAAATATACACAAAATATACACAATGTACACAATGTACACAAAATGTACACTGAGAAAACAATGTTATAAATGTGTACACAATGTACACAATGTTCAAAAATGTACAAAGTGTACACAATGTAATAAAATGTACACAATATACACAAAATGTTCACAGTGAAAACAATTTACAAAAAGTAGAAACAATGTACAGAGTGTACAAATATACACTATATACACAAAACGTACACATTATAAAAAATGTACAAAATGTGTACACAATGCACACAGTGTACAAAATATACACAGTGTATGCAATGTACAGAAATTGTACACAATGTTCACAATGTACACAAAATGTAAACTGTGAAAACAATGTTCAAAAAGTGCACACAATATTCACAAAATGTACAAAGTGTACACAATGTACACCGTGCACAAATTGTAACCAATGTACAGAGTGTACACAATGTACACAAAATGTACACAATGTACACAAAATGTACACAGTGTACACAATGTACACAGTGTACAAGATGAACTGAGTGTACACAAAATGTACACAATATGTACACAAAATATACATAGTGTAAAAAATGTACAGTGTACAAAACAAACACAATGTACACAGTTTATACCATGTACACGAAATGTAAACAATGTACAAAATGTACACATAATATACACAGTTTACACAATGTACAAAAGTTTACACAATGTACACAAAATGTACAGAATGTACACAAAATGTACACAATGTACACAAATGTAAACAATGTATAAAAATGTACACAATGTACACAATATACACAAAATGAACACAGTGAACCCAATGTACAAAAATTGTACACAAAATATACACAGTTTACACAATGTACAAAAAGTGGACACAATGTATACCGTGTACAAAATGTACAGTGCAAAACGTACAAAATATACACAGTGTACAAAATGTAGTGCACAAAATGTACACAAAGTCCACAGTGTACACAATGTAAACAAAATGTACACATTGTACACAATGTACAAACGTGTACACAATGTACAAAGTGTACAAAATGTACACAATGTATACAAAATGTACACTATGTTCACAATGTACAAAACATGTACAGTGTACCCAAGGTACAAAAAGTGTACACAATGTACACAGTGTACAAAATGTTCACAATGTACACAAAATGTACACATTGTACACAATGTACAGTGTACAAAATATACACAATGTAGACAGTGTACACAATGTACAGAAAATGTCCAGTTTACACAATGTACAGAAAGTGTACACAATGTACAGTGTACAAAATGTACACAATGTACACAAAATGTTCACAATGTACAAAAAAGTACACAATGTACACAATATACACAAAATGAACACAGTTTACACAATGTACAAAAAGTGGACACAAGGTACACAGTGTACAAAATGTACAGTGCAAAATGTACACTATATACAAAGTGTACAAAATGTACACAATGTACACAAAATGTACACAATGTGCACAATGTACACAAAATGTACACAATGTACAAAATATGTACACAAAATGTACACAATTTACAAAGTTTACAAAATGTACAGTGTACAAAATGAACACAATGCACACAGTTTATAACATGCACACAAAATGTACACAATGTACACAAAATGTACACATTGTTCACAATGTACAAAAATTGTGCAAAATGTAAACAGTGTAGAAAAGGTACACAAAATGTACACAGTGTACACAATGTACACATCATACAAAATGTACACAATGTAGACAAAATGTTCAAAAAATGAACAAAAAATGTACGCAATATACACAGTGTACAAAATGTACACAATGTACACAAAATGTGCACAATGTACACAAATGTAAACAATGTATAAAAATGTACACAATGTACACAAAATGTACACAGTGTACCCAATGTACAAAAATTGTACACAATGTATACAGTGTACAAAATGTACACACTGTACACAAAAGGTACACAATGTACACAAAATGTGCACATTGTACACACTGTACACAATGTACAAAAAGGTGCACAATGTACACAGTGTATAAAATGTACACAATGTACACAATGTACAAAAAGTGTACACAATATACACAATGTAAAAAAGTGTACACAATGTACACAGTGTATAAAATTTACACAATATATACACAGTGTACACAATGTACAAATGTGTACACAATCGACACAGTGTACAAAATGTACACAATCTATACAAAACCTAAACAATATGTATACAACATACACACAATGTACACAGTGTACAAAATATACACACTGTCACAAAATGTTCACAATATACACAATGATCACAAAATGTACAAAACATACACAATGTACACAGTGTACAAAATGTACACAATGTTCACAGTGTACACAAAATGTACACAGTGTACACAATGTACAAAAATTCTACACAATGTACACTGTGTACAAAATGTACTTAATGTACACAGAATGTACACATTTTGCACAGTGTACAAAAAGTAGATTGTACAAAATGTACACAATGAAAACAGTGTACACAATGTACACAAAATGTACACAATGTACACAAAATGTACACAATATACAAAATGGACACAATGTACACAATGTACACAGTGTACACAATGTACAAAAAGTATACACAATGTATACAGTGTAAAAAATGTACACAATGTACACTAAATATACACAGTGTACACAATGTCCAAAAATTGTACACAATATACACAATGTACAGAAAGTGTAACAATGTACACAGTGTAAAAATTACATAATATGTACAGAGTGTACACAAAGTACAAAAAGTATACACAATCTACACAGTGTACAAAATGTACACAATGTACACATTTTGCACAGTGTACAAAAAGTAGATTGTACAAAATGTACAAAATGTACACAATGTACACAAAATGTACACAATATACAAAATGGATACAATGTAAACAATGTACACAGTGTACACAATGTACACAAAATGTACACAATGTATACAGTGTAAAAATGTACACAATGTACACTAAATGTACACAGTGTACACAATGTCCAAAAAGTGTACACAACATACACCATGTACAGAAAGTGTAACAATGTACACAGTGTAAAAAATTACATAATATGTACAGAGTGTACACAAAGTACAAAAAGTATACACAATCTACACAGTGTACAAAATGTACACAATGTACACAATATGTATACAAAATCCACACAATGTACACAGTGTACAAAATGTACAGTGTACAAAATGTACACAATGTACATAGTTTATACCATGTACAACAAATGTTCACAATGTACAGAAAAAGGACACAGTGTATGCAATGTACAAAATGTTTACACAATGTACACAAAATATACACAATGTACACAAAATGTACACAATGTACACAAAATATAAACCATGTACACAATGTACACAAAATGTACACAATGTTCACAATGTACACAAAATATACACAGTGTACACAATGTACAGAAATTGTACACAATGAACACAAATTGTACACTGTGAAAACAATGTTCAAAAAGTGCACACAATGTACATAATGCACACAAAATTTAAAAAGTGTACACAATGTACACAGTGTAAATGATATACACAATGTACAGAGAGTACACAATGTACACAAACTGTACACAATGTCAAATATGTACATAGTGTACACAATGTACAATAAGTGTACACAATGTGTACACAGTGTACAAAATGTACACAGTGTACACATAATGAACACTGTGTTCACAATATATACATAAAATGTACACAGTGTAAAAAATGTACAGTGTACAAAATGTACACAATGTACACAGTTTATTCCATGTTCATGTACACAATGTACACAAAATGTACACACTGTACAAAAAGTTTACACAATATACACAAAATAAACACAATGTACACAAAATGTGCACAACTATAAACAAAATGTACACAATGTACACAAAATATACACACTGTACACAATGTACAAAAAGTGGACACAATGTACACAGTGTACACCATGTACAGTACAAAATGAACATAATATACACAGTGTACGAAATGTAGTGTACAAAATGTACACAATGTCCACAGTGTACACAATGTACTCAAAATGTACACAGTGTACCCAATGTACAAATAGTGTACACTTGATCCTCCCAATCCAAGAGCAAGGGAAGTCCTTCCATTTTCTGGTATCCTCTTCAATTTCTTTCTTCAATGCCTTAAAGTTCTTGTCAAATAAATCTTTCACTTCCTTGGTTAGAGTTACCCCAAGATATTTTATGCTGTTGGTGGCTATCGTGAAAGGTGATGCGTCTCTGATTTCCCTCTCTGTTTCCATATCCTTTGTGTAAAGGAGGGCAACTGATTTTTGGAGTTGATCTTGTATCCGGCCACATTACTAAACGTGTTTATCAGCTGTAGGAGTTCTTTGGTGGAGTTTTTTGGGGTCGCTTATGTACACTATCATATCATCTGCAAATAACTAAAGTTTAACTTCTTCCTTTCCAATTCGAATCCCCTTGATCCCCTTGTGTTGTCTTATTGCTATCGCTAACACTTCAAGCACTATATTGAAGAGGTATGGAGAGAGTGGACAGCCTTGTCTTGTTCCAGATTTCAGTGGGATGGCTTTGAGTTTCTCTCCATTTAATTTGATGTGAGCTGTCGGCTTGGTGTAAATAGCTTTTATTATATTTAGGTACGTCCCTTGTATCCCTAATCTCTCAAGGACTTTTATCATAAAGGGATGTTGAATTTTGTCAAATGCTTTTTCCGCATCTAATGAAATGATCATATGGTTTTTTTCTTTCAGTTTATTTATATGATGGATTACATTGATAGATTTTCGTATGTTGAACCAGCCCTGCATCTCTGGGATGAAGCCTACTTGGTCATAATGGATAATTTTTCTAATGTGTTCTTGGATTCGGTTTGCCAGTATTTTGTTGAGGATTTTTGCATCGATGTTCATGAGCGAGATTGGCCTGTAATTCTCTTTCTTGGTTGAGTCTTTGTGTGGTTTTGGTATCAGAGCAACTGTAGCTTCATAAAAGGAATTTGGCAACGACTCTTCTGTTTCTATATTGTGAAATACATTAAGGAGTATAGGTATTAGGTCTTCTTGGAAGTTCTGGTAGAATTCTGCATTGAAACCATCTGGACCTGGGCTTTTTTTGGTAGGGAGGTTTTTGATAACAGTTTCTAATTCTTCGCGACTAACAGGTCTATTTAGATCGTTTGAACTT
>CADCXT010000890.1:0-53415 GCA_902806775.1 Microtus agrestis
AAGGAGATGCTTCTCTTAATTTCCTCTCTGCTTCCAAATCCTTTGTATATAGGAGGGCGACTGATTTTTTGGAGTTGATCTTGTATCCGGCCACATTACTAAAGGCGTTTATCAGCTGTAGGAGTTCTTTGGTGGAGTTTTTGGGGTCGCTTATGTACACTATCATATCATCTGCAAATAACGAAAGTTTAACTTCTTCCTTTCCAATTCAAATCCCCTTGATCCCCTTATGTTGTCTTATTGCTATTGCTAAAACTTCAATCACTATATTGAAGAGGTATGGAGAGAGTGGACAGCCTTGTCGTGTTCCTGATTTTAGCGGGATGGCTTTGAGTTTCTCTCCATTTAGTTTGATGTTAGCTGTCTGTTTGCTGTAAATAGCTTTTATTATTTTTAGGTATGATCCTTGTAACCCTAATCTCTTCAAGAATGTTTTGTGATGAGAATTTGATGGTTTTGCTGTTTTCTTTGATCAGTGTGTTTATTTTCTCTATGGTATCTTCAGTGTCTGGTATTCTTCCTTTTATCTCTTGTATTCTGTTGGTAGTACTTGTCTCTGTAGTTCCCGTTCGTTTACCCAGATTTTCAATCTCCTTCCTTCTCT
The DNA here is from genome assembly GCA_902806775.1 of Microtus agrestis. Classification (NCBI taxonomy): domain Eukaryota; kingdom Metazoa; phylum Chordata; class Mammalia; order Rodentia; family Cricetidae; genus Microtus; species Microtus agrestis. The sequence goes on from CADCXT010000890.1 coordinate 605, forward strand.
CGGTTTGAGTTTTCTTCATTACTTCCATTTCATTCTTCAAGTCTTGAACCGCTTCTCTTAGCTGTTTGATTGCTTTTTCTTGTTTCTCTTGGTTTTCTTGGGTATCTTTGAGCGATTTATTCATTTCCTCTACCTTTTTGTTTGTCATCTCTAATTGTTTGTGGCAGTTTTTCACCTCCTGTTTAAGGTCTTCTATTATTTTCATATAATTAACTTTTGAGTAGATTTCTTCTAATTCTTCTGGAGTAGGGTGTACAATTCTTATTTCGGGATTCCTGGATTCTGGTGATTACATGTTGCCTTTAATTTTGTTGGGGGAATTCATGCATTGGCGCCTTCCCATCTCTTTCTTCAAATGGAGCCAGGAAAGGCCTGGTGTCTTGGTCCAGTCTTTGCTGTGACTGACTCTCTGAGTGTATCTCTTCAGTGTAGAAGCAGGAACTGACCAGTCCAGATGGAACTCCTCAGCACCACAACTCAGACGCCACTCTGGGAGGTAGTCTGTCCAGATGGAACTCCTCAGCACCTAAGCAGGGCCGCTTGGTAGCCCAGAGATCCGGAGACGAGAGGAAGGACTTGGGAGATGGCGCTGGGTCCAGGAGACCACGGGGGGGTGCCCTGGAGCACAAGTTGTAGGTGCCTGAGCTCCCTTACAGGGAACCTTGAGACCTGCCTGGAAGGTAGCCACTCCCTGCTCGCTCTGGATGGGTAGCCTTAGTGTAGGAGCTTAAAACCGGTTTCAGCACTGGTCCGAGCAAAGGGCAGGGCAGGGTTGTGGGGTGGTGTGCTGGGGTGTTGGGTCGTGCCTAAGGAAGACAGCCCTGCAGAAGGAGCTGGGGGAGGGGAGTTTGTGCTTGCTTCTGGGACACATCGCAACTGAATAGGAGACACTCACCCGTCCAGATGGAACTCCAAAGCACCTAGGCAGGGCCGCCTGTTAGCCCAAAGATCCGGCAGGAGAGGAAGGACGTGGGAGGTGGCTCTGGGTCCAGGAGACCACGGAGGGGGGGGCCTGGAGCACCAGCTGTAGGTGCCCGAGCTCCCTTACAGGGAACCTTGAGACCTGCCTGGAAGGTAGGCACTCCCTGCTCGCTCTCCATATGTATATTTTGTGTACATTAAATAAACTGTGTATATTGTGTACATGTTGTACACTGTAAATCTTGTACACTGTGTACGTTGTGAACATTTTGTGTACATATTGTGTACATTTTGTACACTGTGTACCTTGTGTACACTTTTTGTACATTGTGTACACTGTGTAGATTTTGTGTACATTATGTACATTTTGTGTACATTTTATAAACTGTGTATATATGAACATTTTGTGTACATTATTTAAACTGTGTACATTGTATACACCGTGTACATTGTGGACATTTTGTGTACATTGTGTACAATGTGGTCATTTTGTGTACATTGTGTACATTTTATGTACATTGTGTACTTTTTGTGTACATTTTGTGTACATATTGTGTACACTGTATACATATTGTGTACATTTTGTACACTGTGTACATTGTGTACACTTTTTGTATATTGTGTACGTTGTGTTCATTTTGTGTATATTGTATACATTTTGTACACTGTGAACATTGTTTACACTTTTTGTATATTGTGTACACAGTGTACATTTTGTTTACATTTTGTACATTGTGAATATTTTGTGCACGTTGTATACACTATGCACATTGTGTACACTTGTAAACTATACATTTTGTACACTGTAAAATTCGTACACTGTGTAAATTATCTAGATTTTGTGTACATATTGTGTACACTGTGTATATTTTGTACAGTGCCTACCTTGTGTACACTTTTTGTAAGTTGTGCACACTGTGTATATTTTGTGTACATTTTGTACACTGTGAACATTGTGTGCAATTTTTGTACATTGTGTACATTGTGTACAATTTTGTACATTGTGTACACTTTTTGTACATTGTGTACACTGTGTACATTTTGTGTACATTGTATAAACTGTGTACATATGTACATTTTGTGTACATTATATAAACTGTGTACATTTTGTACATTTTGAAGAATGTAAATCTTGGTAACGGTGTACATTTTGTGTACATATTGTGTACATTTTGTACATTGTGTACACTTTTTGTACATTTTGTACACTGTATACATTGCATACATTGTGTACTTTGTATACATTTTGTACACTGCATATTTTGTACACTGTGTATATTGTGTACATTTTGTGTACCGTTTGTGTACGTTGTGTACATTTTGTATACTTTGTACATTTTGTACACTGTGTACATTTTGTGTTCCTTTTCTACACTGTGTACATTGTGTCAACTTTTGGTACATTGTGTACACTGTGAACATTTTGTGTACATTGTGTACATTTTGTGTACTTGGTATAACCTGTGTACATTGTGTACATTTTGTACACTGTACTTTTTGTACACTGTACATTTTGTACACTGTGTACATTTTGTGTACATTGTGTATATTTTGTGTACATTGTGTTCACTCTGTACATTATGTATATTTTTTACACTGTGTACATTGCGTACACTTTGTATATCTTGTGTACATTGTGTACACTTTTTGGAAATTGTATATATTGTGTACACTTTTTGTTCATTGTGAACACTGTGTACAGTTTGTGTACATTGTGTACATTGTGTATATTTTGTATACTGTATCCACTTTGTACGTTGTGTAAATTTTGGGTACTTTGTGTACCTTGTGTACATTTTGTGTACATTGTGTACACTGTGTACATTCTGTACATTGTGCACAATTTCTGTACATTGTGTACGTTTTGTGACATTGTTTACACTGTGTACAATTAGTTTATATTGTGTACATTATGTACACTGTTTACATTGTGTACACTTTTTGTACATTGGGTACACTGTGTACATTTTGTGTACATTGTGTACATTGTGTTATTTTGTGTACATTGTGTACATTTTGCATACATTGTGTACATTTTGTACACTTTGTAAATTTTGTACACTATATACTTTGTGTACACTGTGTACATTTTGTGTACATTTTGTACAGTGTGTACATTGTGTACACTGTTTGTACATTGTGTACACTGTGTACATTTTGTGTACATTTTGTACACTGTGTACATTGTATACACTTTTTATACATTGTGTATATTTTGTACATGTTTTGTACATTGTGTATACTGTGTACATTTTGTGAACATTGTGTACCATTTGTACACTGTGTACATTGTGTTAACTTTTTGTACATTGTTTTCACTGTGTATATTTTGTGTACATTGTGTACACTGTGTACATTGTGTACATATTGTACACTGTACATTTTGTACACTGTGTATATAATGTACATTTTGCACTGTAAATTTTGTTTTTTTAATATTTTCTTTTCTTTATTTATTTGATAGGAAAAAAAGAAATTTCTGCCTCCTTCCCGCCTCCCATTTCTCTCGCCATCCTCCCCCTTCTCCCCCCTCCCCCTACTCATAAAAAAATCAAATATTTTCTACTGTATGGGAATTGAGAGGAGAGAGGAATCACTGGGCTAGTAATATTTTCTCACAACATTTAATCAATCAAATTTACTATTAACAAATTTAGTTTTTACTAGCTTAATTCAGGGAGGACTGCCACAGCGGTGATCAAAATATTTTAATAATACCATTTTATTAAACATACATCATACTTGGCTCTACTAAATCTTGTTTTACAAAAATTAACTCAAAGGAATCCCTTTCTTATATCTTAGCCTGGCTAGCTTCCGGAAAATTATGTTTGGAATTTTATTCCAGGGCATAGCATGACTAGTCACTTGAATGTGGTCAAAGAAATCCTGTCTTGAAAAATCAAAATAAATAAATAAATAAATAAATATAAATTTTAACAAAAAAAATAAAGAAATTGGATGGACTTGTGCTTAATTGGACACTGGTCAAAGTTAATATAAACCAGAGGCTCCACGGTTTACTATATTCAGTTATATTATTCTTTAATATGTAAGGAACAGGATTGGGTATATTTTATTGATTTTTTGGAGCATAGATTAGTTTTCCTCTAACCCCAATAATTCAGGGTTCGCAAACCTTGTTATAATATCTACTTAAGAAACATAGGGCTTGGGCCTGAAGAATTTGCATAGCTGTTAATTGCTCATCATCTATTGTAGAGGACACAAATTTGATTCTCAACAACCAAAACTCATAGATTACAATCACTTCTAACTCTAGCTGCAAGGATCTGATATCAATTTCTGGACTTTTGTAGGACTTACACTCATACATACACACACACAAACACACAGAGAGAGGGAGAGAGACAGAGGGAAAGAGAGAGATAAGAGAGAGAGAGAGAGAGAGAGAGAGAGAGAGAGAGAGAGAGAGAGAGAGAGAGAATTACAAATAGAACTAAACCTTAAAAAATGAAATAACCTGTTTTAATATTGAGTTGAGGAGGGGGTTCCTTGAGTAAATGGCTTGTTGCCTAAGAATGAGGACCTAAATTTTAATAGCAAGCTCTCAATTAAGAATCAGATCTGGTATATGTCGATAACCACAGTGTTGCAGGAGACAGAGGCAGGTGAATCCCAATGTATCACTGTTCAAAGAATCTAATAAACAGTTCTCATCAACAATAGAAATTAGTTTCAGCAAACCAAATCAGTATAAATAAAATGAGGCAATTTTGTGGTAACATTCTTGAATTATAGCATGAGGACACACAGAGTAAGGGCAGAGATTGTAATTTTGAAACTAGTCTGAACTTCATGATACTGTCTTCAAAACAAAACAAACAAACAAAACCCAGCCAGGCATAGTGGGTTATAATAATCCCAAGACATAGGAAATAGGTAAGTCTATTTGGGGAAATTAGAGGCCAGCTTCTATGTGATGAGTTTCAGTATCACCTAATTGACATAGTGAAATACTGGCTCAATTTTTTTAACTGGAGTGGTGGTGGTGCCACATGCCTTTAATCCCAGCACTTGGGAGGCAGAGGTAGTCAGATCTCTGTGAGTTCAAGGCCAGCCTGGCCCACAGAGCAAGTTTCAGGACAGGCTCTAAAGCTACACAGAGAACCCCTAAGGAACAAATAAGACTTTTTAGAACAGCAAAATATTAGTATCCAGGCAAAACCTCAATCTCCCTCTCCTTCATTATGTCTGCACAGAAGTGTGTACATGTGTGTGTGTTCTGTGTATACACGTGTATGTGTGTGTTCTGTGCATACACGTCTGTGTGTTCTGTGCATACATGTGTGTTTGTCCTGTGCATACACATATGTGTGTTGTAGGCATACATGTGTGCATACATTTAGTGGACCCTCCATGCACAGAGACTGGAATAGGAGGCTGGGTGCTCTGATCTATCACTCTACACCTGATTCAGCTGAGACAGCATCTTTCTCTGAACCTGGAGCTAGGCTGGCCATCTGCAGGCCCTAGAGATTTTGGGGTCTCCATTCTCTTCAGATTCAACAGTCCAGGGGTTACAGTAACCTGCTTAGGCTCAATCAACTTTTTACAAGGATTCTAGGATCTAACCTCAAACTTCTGTGTTTGAATGGCAAGGACACTTAACCAACAAGTACTCTCTCCAGCTCTCAGTTAAGAAATTTGTTTTATTATTTTTTGTGTTTTTTAATTAATTTTCCATTCAAAAACTTACACTTCCTCCACTCCTCCCATTTCCCTCATGCTCCCCCCTCACTTTCCTCCATCAAATTCCTCCTTAAGAGAGGGCATGATACCCTGCCCTGTGGGAAGTCCAAGGCCCTCCCCCTTCTATCCAGGCCTAGAAAACTGTGCATCCAAATAGCCTGGGGTACAAAAAGCCAACACATGCAGTAGAAACATGCCCCAGTGCTATTTCTCAGTCAGCCTCCATTGTCAGCCACATTCAGAGAGTCTGATTTGATCACACGCTCATTCAGGTCTGGTCCATCTGGCTTTGGTGAGCTCCCATTAGATCAGGCACACTGTCTCAGTGGCTGGACCAACCCCTCACAGTCCTGACTTCCTTGCTCATCTTTTGCCTCCTTCAGCTTTTCAACTTGACCTTGGGAAATCAGTCCATTTCTCTGATGAGGGTCTCTGTCACTATCTCCATCCTTTGTCTAATGAAGATTCTATGGTGATACTCGAGAAAATCTTTAGGGTGATAGTGGGGCAAGGCCAGTTCAGGCACTCTCTCCTCTGCTGCACAAGGACCTAGCTGCGGACATCCCTATGGACACCTGGCATCCCCTCTAGAGCCAAGTCTCTTGCCAGCGCTAAAATGGGCCCCTTAATGTAGAAATCTTCTTCCCTCCTCCTATTTTAAACCTTCTTCCATCTTCACCTCCCCACCCCCAAACTCTCCCCAGTTTTACCTTCTCCCTTCTCTCTCCCCCTCTCCCCTTCCCCCATCCAGCCCCCTCTCCTACCCCTAATCCATGCTCCCAAATTTTAGCTTGCAATCTTCTTTGGGTCCAATTTCCAGGAGGATCTATATATGTTTTCTTTGGGTTCATCTTGTTATTTGGCTTCTCTAGGCTTGTGAACTCTAGACTCAATGACTTTTGTTTATGGCTAGAGTCCACTACTGAGTGACTACATAGCATATTCATCTTTTTGGGTCTGGGTTATCTCACTCAGGATAGTGTTTTCTATTTCCATCCATTTGTATGCAGAATTCAAGATGTCCTCGTATTTTACAGCTGATTAGTACACTAATGTGTATATCTTCCATACTTTCTTTATCCATTCTTCCATTGAGGGCCATCCACGTTGTTTCCAGGTTCTGGCTCTTACAAATAATGCTGCTATGAACATAGTTGAACAAATGCTTTTGTAGTATGATAGGACATTTCTTGGGTATAATCACAAGAGTGGTATTACTGGATCTTGAGGTTGCTTGATTCCGAACTACCCGAGTAACCGCCACACTGCTTTCCAAAGTGGTTGCACAAGTTTGCATTCCCACCAACAATGGATGAGTGCTCCCCTTACTCCACATCTTTTCCAGGATAGGCTATCATTGGTGTTTTTGATATTAGCCATTCTGCCAGGTGTAAGATGATATCTCAACGTTGTTTGGATTTGAATTTCCCTTATTGCTAAGGAAGTTGAACATGGCCTTAAGTATCTTTTGACCATTTGAACTTCTTCTGTTGAGAATTCTCTGTTCAGTTCAGTGCCCCATTTTTAATTGGATTAATTACTATTTTAGTGTTTAGTTTCTTGAGTCCTTTATATATTTTGGAAATTAGACCAGCCCGTCGAGCAGACACACACATACCCCTCCAGATGGATCTCCTGAGTACAGGAGCAGGGCGTCTTTATATTTAAAATATTAAAGCACTGTAACAGTTATCAAAGTTCAGAACATTTCCCACATCTTAAATACAAAATGAAGAACAAGCATACCTCCTGATCTTTCAGCAGTCACTCCTTTATTTCGATTTCTAGATACTATAGTAACCACTAACCTGCTTCAGTGGGTCTGCCTTTTTTTCGAGACATCTCATGTATCCCAGGCTGTTCTTGAACTCACTTTACCAGGTGAACATCACCAATCTCAAAGCTGGGGTAATTGGGATTCACACATTTATAATTGCAGGGCAGGACAGTGTCATCTGTCTGAATTGTACTATTTAAAAATAACTTGTCACTGTCCAGAGCCCAATTTAAGGGACAAAAGGATGAGAATAAATTGGCCTATTCCTGTGCCTGCTAACTCTTTTTGGCTTGCCCTTCCTGGATGCCTCCTCACCTTGGGCCTAATAGGTGGGCCCCTTGATCTGCTCCAGACAGTAACAAGGGAAACAGGCCTCTGTGAAGTGGACTTTGAATGGGATTCCCTCGCCCAAGTACTATTGCCTGAATGTGGAGGCCACATCTTGCCTGGTCCTCCTGGGCACCAGGTTCTCACCTGTGTGGTACAAATGTCTGGTAGATCAATGGCTGAGTGCCCTACTAGAGAGTGGATCTCACTGGTGTGGCCTAGCAGAGCCCTGAGTTTATAAGCTCCACAGGACGCCCCGCCCCTTGCCCCGCCCATCCCTCTGTGACTTGTCCTTGTGTTATGAGGCTCTCTCATTGGTAGCAGCCTGGCTTGCTGTGCCCTCTCCCAGCTTATAATTTTGTGGGTGTGGTTTGTTTATTTTAGATCTCTGTGATTTTAAATGTAGGTATTTAGATTGTGTTTGATAGTAGGGACAAAGTGTTTATGACAGTATCCACCTCCTTGTATAACAGTTGGAAATCATTACCATCTAAAACGAGAAATATTGTAGCCAGACAGAGTGCTAAAGTCTTTTATTCCCAGCACACAGAGGCAGAGGCAGGTTAATCTCTGGGAGATGTCAGCCTATTCTACATAGTGACTTCCAGGACAGCCAGATCTACATAGTTAGATCACAACAGTTGTGATGGAAGCTCTTCAGACACCATATGTGTGCAAACTGAGAGCCTTCCACTGTGTAGAGATGCGACAGTCCCTAGCTATCATTCTGAGCACTTCCCACACTGCCTTACTGCCTGCAGCTCCTGCACCTGCTTCTCTAAGACAGCACAGGACTTGAAGAGGTCATTGCAGTTGTGCTGGCTCTTGCGGAGACTCTGGCTGGCAACGCTGAGCTGGATGGAGAGGGTATTCTCCTCCTGCAGCAGCTGTGAGAACTGCAACAGGGGAGAGGAGAAGTGCCAGCCCAGACCACATCACTGGAATCAGTGCTTAGGCAACTGGCCTGAACTTGCAGAACCTACCTGATTTGCAGTGCAGAACCTACCTTAGAGTCCTACCGTGGTCTCCTGTTTTTTTTTTTTGACAGTAATAATTAGCTTTATTAAATGATAGTTTTTTTTATTTTTTCCATTAACAGCTTTAATTGGGTGTGGGGCAATAGAACTATTCTTAGGCAATTATGGGTGTGGGTTCCTGAATCTCCCCAGGGTGATGGTTCCTGTAATGATTTCTGGGGAAACGGCTCCCAACAGATCCCCCTTTCTCTTATATAAAGGCAGGTAGTTTTACGTGGAGAGCACCAGTCAGAGTCAACCATGGTGTCAGAACAAAGGAGAAGGGACTGAGATAAGGAGATACCCTCCTCTCGAGTGGTGAAGCAATTTACCTCTCCTGGGAACAGAGGGGCGCCTGATGATTCTTGGGTCGAGTGGGGACCAGGCCTTTTTTTCCCCTTCCCATGCTAGGTTCCCAGGGCCCTGCCTTAGGTTGGGGGATTATCCTGCCATAGGCGCCCATCCTTGGAGCTCCTCAAATAAAAGTCATCTAGGGGATTAAAGTAAGCAGATCACAGTGCACCCTGTCTTAGGCCATGTGAAGAGCGCCCTATACCTGTACCATGCCATGTTGGCGGTTTCTACAAACTCTGTTGGTGTTCTATTCAGGCGAGGATCCACACTAACTCCGTCATTGGGCCCCTGATCTAACATTAATGAAAAGACTGTGAGGAGCTCCTCAAACAAAGATATAATGATATAATTTTGGACCATAACTCCATCTCCAGACAAGAAGAAAGGGCTTTTTCCCAACCCAGTATTCACCTTTTAGTCTGGCCTATGGTTGTGTCCTTCCTAAGTGCCTACTCCACATAAAGTTACGTGTGCTGCCTGCCAAAAGTTAGGGCAGTGTAAAAGGGATAAAATCTAAAATTTTTAACATATGCATTAAACCCAAACACTTTACGCATGTGTCAAACATTTCCATAATCTATAAGCAGTAACAAACATCATTAGATCAATTTCAGTAGGAGTACAATGACATACATTGTTGTTATCAATACCACCAGTTCCAGTCTCTGGAACAGTGACAGGAACCCCATTTTCCCCTTCTTAAGTGAGATAGGTTAATATTCTAATTAAAATGAGTTCTGTGTCCCAAAGTTTAAAGCAGTCTGATGTTTGTCTGCAACTTAGCTCCAAGCAGACCAGAGTTCAAGCTGAGAAGCAGTTTAGCATTTGTGCTCCAGGACAGGTGGGGAACCTGGGTGAGGCGGCTGGATTCAGCTACCTGAGCACATCCTGGCACTTATATCTGCTGTGTCTCCCTGGACTCTGGAGGCAGGATGACACCCTGCAGAGTGGTGTAACTGGTTTTCTTGCAGGCACTCCTTTCCTTGGGGGCAGGGAAGAATGGACCAGGACCTCTCCTCAATCATCTCTGGAAGTCTGGAACTCTCTGTGTCACAGACTCGACATCACGCCCAGAATTTATTTTTTTCTGTGAAAAAGCACAAACACATCCTCGACTCCAAATATATATACGTTGGGTTTTTTATATTGCATTGCCGGGCTTTTTCACATTGTCTTATGAGGTAGCTTGGTTCATCAAGCCAGATCCGTGTGCATCAGGATCTGCTGGCACTTTATGAGTTGTTTGAAGGAGACTTGTTATGCTCCATAATTTTTATTATTGTTTCTTTGTCTATTTTTATGTAGGTATTTATTTACTTTCTTAATTTTTTTACTTTTTAAAATTTTTTTTCTTTGGAAATGTGGATCATTTATTTTTCTTCCTTCCTTCTTTCTTTCTGTTCTGACTGTCCTTGCTATCTCAATTGTTCTGGGTGAGTGTCAGAAGCAGCTCCTGAATGGAATTTGATGCGGGATAGATAGATGGATAGATGGATAGATAGATGGATGGATAGATAGATAGATAGATAAATGGGATGCGCCGCGCCACACACACACACACACACACACACACACTCCACATTTGACGACGTGATGACATGTACAGTGGAGGGTTTCATGTTTTCGAGGAGGTGCTCACTGGTAATAATAAATGTGCTGATAAATAAGGCTGGAAATAGCTGAATCATTAAAGTCTTCAAAAAAAGCATTTCTCTCTGTCAACCTATGCTGTGACTGCAACATACATAAGAAGAAGAAACACAGAAGGAAGATATCCCTGGTGGACAGGATCTGATCTGAGATATCCATGCTGGATAGGATCTGATCTGAGATGAGCATAAATTCATCGAATGGCTGCCAACAGCATTTCACTGAGAAGAGATTCCACATTTTTTTGCTGTACAGTTAGTTCGTTAGTTAGATTAAAAGGGGCCTCCTGTGAACTGGGGTGGGGTGTGGCTTCTCAGGTCACATCAGGTCAGGGAGGGGCTGAGGAGTGTCCCATTGGCGTTGACAATAGGCAACAGTCAGATGATAATGTCAGGGCCTGAGAATTCCTCAAAGGGAATGAGTGGAGACCCTTGCTCACCTAAAAAACGCCTGACGTAGGAAAAGGACTTGTGGAAAGCAGGCACTTGAAACTGTGGTTTCACATCTTACCAGAAAGCTCCCTCTCAGAAGGGAAAGTCACCATGATATCTTACTCTTTGCCCAAAGATTCCCTACAATTCTGATCATTCTTACTGAATTAAGTCTTCTACTGCAAATAAATAAATAATAGAAGACTTAATTCAGTAAGTCTTCTATTAACTAAGAGTGAGTAAGTAAGTAAGCAAATATGTGGATGGATGAACAAACAAATAAATACAAAGTTCGCTGACTTTTGGTTTCATAATGAATCTCTCTCTCACACACACACACAAACACAAACAAACAAAAGCTAAATATACAATAAAAGGAAGCATAACACGTTTACTCAGGGGGAAGATTGAACTCTGAAAGTTTTCCAGGCAGGTCTATATAGAGAGATGTTCCATGTCGGGCTGCAGAGATAGTTTAGGTTCAATTCCCAGCATCTACATGGCAGCTCACAGCTGTCTGTAATCCAGGAGCCTGAGAGCCATGGCAAAAACACAAATGCACAGAAGATAAAAATAAATAAATTTTTTAAAGGAAGAGATTGGGGGGAGAGAGACAGAATATAAGAACAAACTGAGAAACAAGGAAAGATAGTGCTGGCTGGCTGGCTGGCTTGCTTTCAGTTCCCTGACAGAAATAAGCACATTATGGAGGAACCACAAAGTTGTTACACTATGTGGGTGTAATGAGGAGAGATTGTGAGTGAGTGTGTCCTGTCAGAACAAAGTTAGTCTCATAGTTGTTGAAATTCATTATCCCAAACTTCAGCAGAATATATCCCAAGCTTGCAAATGTGTGGTCAGCATGTGACAGGTTGGGCTGGAGATGCTGAGAACTGGGGTTCACCCAGAAGAGCCCTCAAAGCAAGAGCAGACACTCATTCTCGTGAAGAGTGAGGGAGGGAGGGATCATTCATTCCTATACTCAAGTTTAAGGGAAGAAGAATGGCTATGGAGAGACCACTCACAGATATGAAAAATCTTTTCCTAAAAATCAAATTTCTCAATCAGTATGCAACTGCTGTGGTGCTTCTCCTAGATAGAGCACACACACACACACACACACACACACACACACACACACACATACACAAATTGATTCCTTGATCTAGAGCCACAAGAAGGGGACACGGCCAACTTAAATCACAATTTTCATCAGAGCATGAGAAGAGTGTAAAAAGGACAAAAATGGAGAGATAATTCTGTCCTTCCTTCCTTCCTTCCTTCCTTCCTTCCTTCCTTCCTTCCTTCCTTCCTTCCTTCCTTCAGGAAGTGACTGACAGATGAGACTTTGTCCAAGCAAGTTATGAAATACCAGACTTGATTTCCCCCTCTGTAGGTATTAGTTAGTCAGTCTTTCTGTAGGAAGGTGGTGCATGTTTCTCAGAAGTTACCTGCTTTCCTCTGCACAAGGTGACCCAGGGGAAAGCTTTCTAAGCCTTATTCAGAGCTATAGAGGATGCACCATGACTTCAGAGACTTCAGGCAGGATAGGTGTGGGTGCTTGATGCTTCAGACTCATATCATTGAAGGGCAAAACACAGTCTGGATTCACAAACATTCACAACACAGAGCCATCCTCACTTAATCACAGCCCAGGACACCCAGAGATAACAAGAAATTGCAGTCTCGGCTGTGCTGTGGTGTGTGGGATCGGTGCATGCCTTTAATCTCTGCTCACACACAGATTTCTGTGAGCTCAAGGATGGCCTGATTTACACAGTGAGTTTTAGGACAGCCCAAGATACACAAAGAAACCCTTTCTTGAAAAACAAAACAGCAAAAGAAAGAAAGAAAGAAAGAAAGAAAGAAAGAAAGAAAGAAAGAAAGAAAGAAAGAAAGAAAGAAAGAAAGAAAGAAAAGAAAGGAAAAAGACAAAAGAAGAAGAAAGAAAAAAGAAAAAAATTGCAGTCTCTTCCTACTCTCTCATCCATTGGCTCTTAAAGAGCTCTCAGGCTGAATTGGAGACCAGGGTGTCATTTATAACTTGGAAGCCAGAAACCTTAGGGGGGTGACAGGAGGACTGACTGCAGCACTTGATGCCTCTATCCTGCTAATGGCTGTAATACGGGCTTTGACAGAGAACTACTCCCCTTTCTGTATTATTACTACTACACAACAAAAAGGCCTTGGGGGGAGGGGGGATGATGTGCAGTGCTGGTATTGAAATCTCACTTACACCTTCCGCACTCCTTGTCAATTCCCGACTATGTCAAATCAACTATCGTGAATCTTTGGTGTGGGTTGGCCCTTTAGGTACTCAGAGAAACAAGACAGGTCTATTGCATCCCAGAAACCTCCCAGTTCCTGAACCCCAGCCCTGGTAGTATCAAAGCCATCATATCCAGAAATCTCTCCAGTCCCTGCTAGTGGTGAACTCACGTTGTCTTCCTCCCTCTGGCTTCTCCACGATCTCCATTCTCTAGACTACATGTCTAGAAGCGAGTCTTATAGGCACTGAGAAAGTGTGTCTTGAGGGCAGATGGCGTTTCTAGGACGCGAGTGACATCACAAAAGTCCGAGAGCTCTCCGGGATACGGTAGAATTTCCAGAAAGGGACTGCTGATGTCATGAGGCACAGCCTTTACCTCCTTGCTAATATTTCTCCCTGAAATGACCGACCGACTGACCAACCGACCAGAACCTGAGGTTTCCTTTCCAGTAGTCTCTACTGCGACACAGAGGGAGCCATTCATGATCTCCTCCTGCCCAAACCAGAAATTTCTCTCTGCTTCATTAAAATCTTTTCACTACTTCTTTCACCGAATGACCGACCCTTCCTCCCTCTCCTGAACAGATATTCATCCTCAGTAATATGAAAAATTAGGCCAGGAGGACATGGAGGATGAGGGTTGAGTCCTCTGAAGTATATGAGCACTTAGGGAAGGCTAAACTTAAGGGAACTTGACTCTTAGTGGCAAGAGATGAATAGCTGCTGCCAAGGCACAGATACAGGCATCGGGATGAGGTACCAACTGGGCGGCTCTCGGTATCCTCCTGCATCATCAGAGCTGTGTGGGAAACACAGCCCAAAGGAGGTTCCGTGTTCAAAGGGAGAGGGAATTTTCTAGGACAGCACTGTTTTCTTTTTCATGTTTTTTTCTTAACTCTGACAATACTTCACCCAAAGTATGTTACCGGGTTGGAGGTTCTTTGTTTTTTTACTGCTGAGTAGTACTCTAATGTGTATATACTCCATACTTTCTTTATCCATTCTTCCATTGACCGGCATCTAGGTTGTTTCCAGGTTCTGGCTATTACACATAATGCTGCTATGAACATAGTTGAACAAATGCTTTTGTAGTATGATTGGGCATCTCTTGGGTATAATCACAAGAGTGGTATTACTGGATCTTGAGGTTGAATGATTCCCAACTTCCTGAGTAACAGGACACTGCTTTCCAAAGTGGTTGCACAAGGTTGCATACCCACCAACAATGGATGAGTGCTCCCCTTACTCCACATCCTTTCCAGAGCAGGACAGGGTCATCTGTCTGAATTGTGCAATTTACAAATAACTTGTCACTGTCCAGTGCCCAGTTTAAGGGACAAAAGGATGAGCATTAAACCTAAAAGATTGCACCCTATTCCCCTGTGCCTGACTCAACTCTACACTTGACCTTTGCCTTTTCCTCCGAGATGCCTGTCCCCTTGGGCCTTCTAAGTTGGGAATCCCAGGATCCCGCTCCAGAGAGCAACAAGGGAAACAAGAACTCTATGAAGTGGACTTCGAAATGGGATTCCCTCAGCCACAATCTACTACTGCCTGAATGTCGGCAGGCCCCATATTGCCTGGTCCTCCTGGGCACCAGGTTCTCACCTGTGTGTTACAAGTTGTCTGGTATATCAACGGCTGAGTGCCCTACTAGAAAGTGGATCTCACTGGTGTGGCCTAGTAGAGCCCTGAGTTTATAAGCTCCATAGGACACCCCGCCCCTTGCCCCGCTCATCCCTCTGTGACTTCAGTCCCCTGTGTTATGCAAGGCCTCTCTGATTGGTCAGCAGCCCTGGCTCACTGTGCCCTCTCCCCAGCCTATAATTTTGTGGGTGTCAGTGTTTGTTCAATTTTAAGACCTCTGTGCTTAAAAATGTAGATATTTAGATTGTGTTTGATAGTAGGGACAAAGTCTTTATGACAGTATCCACCTCCTTGTATAACAGTTGGAAATCATTACCATATAAAAAGACAAATATTTTAGCCAGACAGAGTGCTACAGTCTTTTATTCCCAGCACACAGAGGCAGAGGCAGGTGAATCTCTGTGAGAAGTCAGCCTGGTCTACATAGTGACTTCCAGGACAGCCAGATCTACATAGTGAGATCCCTTCATAAATAAAAATGACAAATATTTTCTACTGTATGGGAATTGAGATGAGATAGGAGTCACTGGGTTAGTAATATTTTCTCACAACATTTATTCAATCAAATTTACTATTAACAAATTTAGTTTTTATTACCTTATTTCAGGGAAGACTGCCACAGGTGTGATCAAAACTTTCTAATAATAACATTTTAATAAACATACATCACACTTGGCTCTACTAAATCTTGTTTTACAAAAATTAAGGCAAAGGAATCCCTTTCTTATTTCTTAGCTAGGCTATCTTCCAGAAAATTAAGTTTGGAATATTATTCCAGGGCATTACAAGACTAGTCACATGAATGAAGACAAAGAAATCCTGTCTTGAAAAACCAAAATAAGTAAATAAATAAATATAAATTTTAACAAAATAATAAAGAACTAGGATGGATTTGTGCTTAATTGGACACTGATCTAAGTTAATATAAACCAGAGGCTCCACGGGTTACTATATTCAGTTATATTATTTCTTAATATGTAAGGAACAGGATTGGATATATTTTATTGATTTTTCAGAGCACAGATTAGTTTTCCTCTAACCCCAATATTTCAGGCTTCACAAACCTTGTCATAATAGCGACTTAAGAAACACAGGGCTTGGGTCTGAAGAATTTCCTTAGCGGTTAAATGCTCATCTTCTTTTGTAGAGGACACAAATTTGATTCTCAACAACAAAACTCATAGCTTACAACCACTTCTAACTGTATCTGAAAGGATCTGATACCAATTTCTGGACTTTGGTAGGACTTACACTCATACATACCTCATACATACACACATACACACACAGAGAGAGAGACAGAGAAACAGAGAGAGAGAGAGAGAGAGAGAGAGAGAAACAGAGAGACAGAGAGAGAGAAAGAGAGAGAGAGGCAGAGAATAACAAATAGAACAATACCTTAAAAAATGAAATATCATGTTTTAATATTAAGTTGAGGTGAGGGTTCCTTGGCTAAATGGCTTGTTGCCTAAGAATGAGGACCTAAATTTCAACACCCAGTACCCAATTAAGAATCTTATCTGGTATATGTCTATAACCACAGTGTTGCATGGGACAGAGGCAGGTGAATCCCAATATATCACTGTTCAGAGAATCTAATAAACAGTTTTCATCAACAATAGAAATCAGTTTCAGCAAACCAAATCAGTATAAATAAAAGGAGGCAATTTTGTGGTAACATTCTTGAGTTATGGCACGAGGAGACACAGAGTAAGGGCAGAGGATTGTAATTTTGAGACTAGTCTGAACTTCATGATACTGTCGTAAAAACGAAAATAAACAAACAAAACCCAGCTAGGCATAGTGGTTTATATTAATCGAAAGATTTAGGAAATAGTTAAGTGGATTTGGCGAAATTAGAGACCAGTTTCTATGTGATGAGTATCAGTAGAATTTAAGTAACATAGTGAAATACTGGCTCAATTTTTTTTAATTGGAGTGGTGGTGGCGCCACAAGCCTTTAATCCCAGCACTTGGGAGGCAGAGGTAGTCGGGATCTCTGTGAGTTCGAGGCCAGCCTGGCCCACCGAGCAAGTTTCAGGACAGGCTCTAAATCTACACAGAGAAATCCTAAGGAAAAAAAAGAATTTAAAGAACAGCAAAATATTAGTATCCAGGCAAAACCTCAGTCTCCCTCTCCTTCTTCATGGCTGTACACTAGTGAGTATATGTGTGTGTATTCTGTGTATACACATGTATATGTGGGTTCTGTGAATACATGTCTTTGTGTTCTGTGCATACACGTGTGCGTGTCCTGTGCATACACATATGTGTGTTCTATGCATACATGTGTTAGTGTTCCCTCAATGCACAGAGACCAGAAGAGGAGGATGGGTGCTCTGATCTATCACTCTACAACTGATTCAGCTGAGACAGCATCTTTCTCTGAACCTGGAGCTAAGCTGGCCATCTGCAGGCCCTAGAGCTTTTGGGGCCTCCATTCTCTTCAGATTCAACAGTCCATGAGTTACAGTAACCTGCATAGGCACAATCAACTTTTTACAAGGATTCTTGGATCTAACCTCAAACTTCTGTCTTTGAATGGCAAGGACACTTAACTAACGAGTACTCTCTCAAGTACCCTACAACCGATGGGCACAGGCGATCGATTTCCTAGGTATAACCCCAGCAGCACAGTCATTAAGGGCAACATTGAATAAATGGGACCTACTGAAACTGAGAAGCTTCTTTAAAGCAAAGGACACTGTCAGTAAAACAAAAAGGCAACCCACTGACTGGGAGAAGATCTTCACCAACCCCGCAACAGACAAAGGTCTGGTCTCCAAAATATATAAAGAACTCAAGAAACTAGACATTAAAAAGCTAATTAACCCAATTAAAAAATGGGGCACTGATCTGAAGAGAGAATTATCAACAGCAGAAGTTCAAATGGCCAAAAGACACCTAAGGTCATGCTCAGCCTCCTTAGCGTTCAGGGAAATGCAAATCAAAACAACATTGAGATATCATCTTACACCTGTCAGAATGGCTAATATCAAAAACACCAATGATACCCTTTGCTGTAGAGGCTGTGGAGAAAGGGATACCCTCATCCATTGCTGGTGGGAATGCAAACTTGTGCAACCACTTTGGAAAGCAGTGTGGCGGTTTCTCAGGAAATTCGGGATCAACCTACCCGTGGACACAAAATGCCACTCTTGGGAATATACCCACCAGATGCCCTATCATATGACAAGGAAATTTGTTCAACTATGTGCATAGCAGCAATATTTGTAATAGCCAGAACCTGGAAACAACCTAGATGCCCTTCAATGGAAGAATGGATGAAGAAAGTGTGGAAGATATACACATTAGAATACTACTCAGCGGTAAAAAAAAATGACTTCGTGAATTTTGCATGCAAATGGATGGAAATAGAAAACACTATCCTGAGTGAGGTAACCCAGACCCAAAAAGATGAACATGGGATGTACTCACTCATAATTGGTTTCTAGAGATAAATAAAGGTCAGTGAGTCTATAATTTGATATCCTAAAGAAACTAAATAATAAGCTGAACCAAAAAAAACATATAGTTAACCTCCTGGATATGGGAAGTAGACAAGATTTCCGGGCAAAAAATTGGGATCTTGGGTGTGTGGTGGGAGGGGGGTAAGGGGAGAAGGGGAGAAAAATGTGAGAAGGGGAGGTTGGGGGAACTTGAGGCAACGGGATGATTGGGATAAAGGAGGGTTTGTTATGGGAGCAGGGCAGCACACATCTTAATTGAGGGAGTCATCTTAGGGTTCGCAAGAGACTTGGACTTAGAGGGGCTCCCAAGTGCCCAAGGTGATGTCCCCAGTTAGTTCCTGGGGAAGCTGAGGATAGGGAACCTGAAATGACCCTATGCTATAGCCATACTGATGAATATCTTGCATATCACCATAGAACCTTCATCTGGCAATGGATGGAGACAGAGACAGAGTCCCACAATATAGCACCGGACTGAGCTCTCAATGTTCCAGTGAGGAGCAGAAGGAATGAGAATATGATCAAAGAAGTCAGGACCACAAGGGGTGCACCCACCCAAGAAGACAGTGGGGCTGATCCATTGGGAGCTCACCAAGGCCAGCTGGACTGTGATGGAAAAAGCATGGAATAAAACCGGACTCTCTGAATTTGGCGGACAATGAGGGCTGCTGTGAAGTCAAAACCATGGCACCGCGTTTTGATCCTAATTCATGTTCTGGCTTTGTGGGAGCCTACCAGTATGGATGTTCACCTTCCTAGACCAGGATGGCGGGGGAGGACTTTGGACTTTCCACAGGGTAGGGAATCCTGACTGACTTCAGGCTGGAGAGGGAGGGGGAGGAGTAGGAGAAGAGGGGAAGGAAGGGGAGGAGGGGGAAAATGGGAGTCGGGGAGTAGGCAGAAATTTCCTTTTTTCCAATAAAAAAGAAATTTGTTTTATTATTATTTTTTTAAATTAATTTTCCATTCAAAAATTTTAAATCTCTCCCCTCCTCCCATTTCCCTCATGCTCCCTCCTCAATTTGCTCCCTCCCCTCCCTCCTTAAGAGAGTTCAGGGAACCCTGCACTGTGGGAAGTCCAAGGCCCTTCCACTTCCATCCAGCCCTAGGGATCTGTGCATCCAAATAGCCTGGGGTACCAAAAATCCAACACATGCAGTAGAAACAGGCCCCAGTGCTATTTCTCAGTCAGGCACATTCAGAGAGTCTGATTTGATCACATGCTCATTCAGGTCTGGTCCATCTGGCTTTGGTGTGCTCCCATTAGATCAGGCACACTGTCTCATTGGCTGGACCAGCCCCTCACAGTTCTGACTTCCTTGCTCATCTTTTCCCTCCTTCTGCTTTTCACCTGGACCTTGGGAACTCAGTCCATTGCTCTGATGAGGGTCTCTGTCTCTATCTCCATCCTTTGTCTAATGAAGATTCTATGGTGATACTTGAGATAATCATTAGTGTGATAGTGGAGCAAGGCCAGTTCAGGCACTCTCTCTTCTGCTGCCCAAGAAACTAGATGCGGACATCGCTGTGAACACTGGGATCCCCACTAGAGCCAAGTCTCTTGCCAACCCTAAAATGGGCCCCGTGTTGTAGAGATCTTCTTCCATCCTCCTATATTAAACCTTCTTCCATCTTCACCTCCCCATCCCCAAACTCTCAATAGTTTTACCTTCTCCCTTCTTTCTCCCCCTCTTCCCTTCCTCGATCCAGCCCCCTCTCCTTCCCCTACCCCATTTTCCCAACTTTTGCCTGGCAATCTTCTTTGTGTTCAATTTCCAGGAGGATTTATATATGTTTTTGGGGGGTTCCTCTTGTTATTTGGCTTCTCTAGGCTTGTGAACTATAGACTCAATGACGTTTGTTTATGGCTACAGTCCACTACTGAGTGACTACATAACATATTCATCTTTTTGGGTCTGGGTTATCTCACTCAGGATAGTGTTTTCTATTTCCATCCATTTGTATGCAGAATTCAAGATGTCTTTGTTTTTTACCACTGAGTAGTATTCTAATGTGTATATATTCCATACTTTCTTTGTCCATTCTTCCGTTGAGGGGCATCTAGATTGTTTCCAGGTTCTGGCTATTACAAATAATGCTGGTATGAACATAGTTGAACAAATGCTTTTGTAGTAAGATTGGGCATCTCTTGGGTATAATCACAAGAGTGGAATTAATGGATCTTGAGGTTGGTTGATTCCCAACTTCCTGAGTAACCGCCACACTGCATTCCAAAGTGGTTGCACAACTTTGTATTCCTACCAGCAATGGATAAGTGCACAGGGGGGCAGTGCGTAGCTACCATCGCGCAGGGCGGCGGCGTGGAGCAACCAACGCGAAAGTTGACCGGGACCAGCAAGGCCAGACAGGGCAGGCAGATGGGACCAGCACTCAACAGATCGCCCCAGGACAATAAAATCAAAAAGGAGGGGCCGCAGAGCACCGACCGGCACAAGCAGGCCCAGGCACGGCGGGAGAGCACAGGCACAGGCAAAGGCAGACGGCGCACGACACCGAGAGCAGATCTCCCCACTTCAATTAAAGCAAACAGGTAGGTCTTTGGTTGGCAAGATCCCTAGCAAGGTAAGAGCCAGGTCAGGTTCCTGAACACACTTCTGAGGGGTGAGAGGGAACTTGGCCCCTAGCTACAGCCAGGAAAAAGAGCAACAGCATTTTGTAAGAGGAGCCCCTGGCCAACATGGAAACCTGATGCGAATTCAAAAGACCCATTAGATAGCCTTGATAGGAGGAGATGGGCAGGTGCCAAGGCAAGAATTCACCCAATAATCTGAAAAACAATCTGAAAACACCAGAACACAATGATCTTACAACAGAAGGACTTGAACACCCTAATACGGATGAAGTGGAAAAAATTGACTTTATGAAAGCAATAGAGTCCATTAAACAACATGTGAAAAATGCCCTTAAAGAAATGGATGAGAAGTATAACCAAAAGTTTGAAGAAATGAGAAAATACGTCCATGATACCTTGGGAAACCAAGAAAAAACGATCAAAAAGGAACAGGATACCCTGGGAAACCAAGAAAAAAACGATCACACAGGTAACAGAAACAGTTCAAGAATGGAAAACTGAAAGGGAAGCAAGGAAGAAAACACAAGCTGAGCACCAGCTGGATATGGAAAATCCTGTCAACAAGCAGACCCTACAGAAACAAGCATAATCAATAGAATACAAGAAATAGAAAAAGAATCTCAGATTCTGAGGACACCATAGAGGAAATAAACACACTGATCAAAGAAAACAGCAAAGCCAACAAATTCTCATCACAAAACATACAGGAAATATGGGACACAACAAAAAGACCAAACATAAAAATAATGGGAATAGAAGAAGGAGAAGAGTAACAGCTCAATGGCCCAGAAAATATTTTAACAAAATTATGGAAGAAAACTTCCCCAACATAAAGAAAGATATTCCTTTAAATATTCAAGAAGCATACAGAACACCAAACAGATTGGATGAAAGAAAAACATCCCCTCACCATATAATAATCAAAACACAGAATATACAGGTTAAAGAAAGAATATTAAGAGCTGCAAAGGAAAAAGGCCAAGTAACTTATAAAGGTAAACCGATCAAACTTACACCTGACTTCTCTATGGAAACCATGAAAGCCAGGAGGTCCTGGATAGAGGTACTGCAGAAGCTAAGAGACCATGGATGCAAACCCAAACTACTATACCCAGCCAAGCTATCATTCACTACCAATGGAGAAAACAAGACATTCCAGGATAAAAACAAATTTAAGCAATATGTAGCCAAAATCCAGCTCTACAGAAGGTAATAGAAGGAAAATCACAACCCAAGGAATCCAACATTGCCAACACTGCCTACAAGAACTCAGGCATCTAGAGACCCTTCACCAGCACAACTCAAAGAAGGGAGACACACAAACTCTACTACCAAAAACAAGAAGAATAACTGGAGTAAACAACCACTGGTCATTAATATCACTTAATATTAATGGTCTCAATTCACCTATAAAAAGGCACAGGCTAAGAGATTGGATAAAAAAACAGGATCCAACATTCTGCTGTTTGCAAGAAACACATCTCAACCGCAAAGACAGGCATCTACTCAGAGTAAAGGGTTGTAAAAAGGACTTTCAAACTAATGGTCCTAAGAAAAAGCAGGTGTGGCCATATTAATTTCGAAAAAACTGACTTCAAATTAAAATCAATCAGAAGAGATTAAGATGGACACTTTATACTTATAACAGGAACAAGTCATCAGGAAGACGTATCAATCCTGAATATCTACACCCCTAATACAAAAGCACACACTTATCTAAAAGAAATATTACTAGAACTGAAGACAGACATTAAACCACACACACTAGTAGTAGGAGACTTCAATACACCTCTCTCTCCAATGGACAGGTCAATCGGACAGAAACCTAATAGAGAATTAAGAGAATTATTGGAGGTAATGAAGCAATTGGACTTAACAGACATCTATAGATCACTCCACCCAAATAGGAAAGAATATACCTTCTTCTCTGCAGCTCATGGAACCTTCTGGAAATTGACCACATACTCAGAAACAAAGGAAACCTCCACAGATACAAAAAATATCAGTGGTTCCTGGAGAAAACCAACAAAATTGATAAACCCCTATCCAAACTAATCAAACGGCAGAGAGAGAATATGCAAATTAATAAGATCAGAAATGAAAAGGGGGACATAACCACAGACACAGAGGAAATTCAGAGAATCATTAGATCTTACTACAAAAGCCTGTATGCCACAAAACTGGAAAATGTAAAAGAAATAGACACTTTTTTAGATAAATACCATATAACAAAGCTAAATCAGGACCAGGTGAACAATCTAAATAGACCTGTGAGTCGCGAAGAATTAGAAGCTGTTATCAAAAACCTCCCTACCAAAAAAAGTCCAGGACCAGGTGGTTTCAATGCAGAATTCTACCAGAACTTCCAAGAAGACCCAGTACCTATACTCCTTAATGTATTTCACAATATAGAAACAGAAGAGTCATTGCCAAATTCCTTTTATGAAGCTACAGTCACTCTGATACCAAAACCACACAAAGACTCAACAGAGAAAGAGAATTACAGGCCAATCTCACTCATGAACATCGACGCAAAAATCCTCAACAAAATACTGGCAAACCATATCCAAGAACACATTAGAAAAATCATCCATTATGATCAAGTAGGCTTCATCCCAGAGATGCAAGGCTGGTTCAACATACAAAAATCTATCAATGTAATCCACCATATAAATAAACTGAAAGAAAAAAACCATATGATCATTTCATTAGATGCTGAAAAATCTTTTGACAAAATTCAACATCCCTTTATGATAAAAGTCTTGGAGAGATTAGGGTTACAAGGGTCATACCTAAATATAATAAAAGCTATTTACAGCAAACCGACAGCTAACATCAAACTAAATGGAGAGAAACTCAAAGCCATCCCGCTAAAATCAGGAACACGACAAGGCTGTCCACTCTCTCCATACCTCTTCAATATAGTGCTTAAAGTTTTAGCAATAGCAATAAGACAACATAAGGGGATCAAGGGGATTCGAATTGGAAAGGAAGAAGTTAATCTTTTGTTATTCGCAGATGATATGATAGTGTACATAAGCGACCCAAAAAACTCCACCAAAGAACTCCTACAGCTGATAAACACCTTTAGTAATGTGGCCGGATACAAGATCACTCAACTCAAAATCAGTCGCCCTCCTATACACAAAGGATTTGGAAGCAGAGAGGGAATTAAGAGAAGCATCTCCTTTCATGATAGCCACAAACAGCATAAAATATCTCGGGGTAACTCTAACCACAGGGTAAAGTAGTGAAAGATCTATTTGTCAAGAACTCTAAGTCTTTTTGAAGAAAAGAAATTGAAGAGGATACCAGAAAATGGAAGGATCTCCCTTGCTCTTGGATTGGGAAGATCAACATAGTAAAAATGGCAATCCTACCAAAGGCAATCTATAGATTAAAATAAACCCCCAAAAAAACCCAAAAAAAAAAAATTAGGATCTGGAAAGGACAATAACCAACTTTAAATGGAAAAACAAAAAACCAGGATAGCCAAAACAATCTTATACAATAAAGGAACCTCTGGAGGCATTACCATCCCTGACTTCAAACTCTATTATAGAACTTAAGTAATCAAAACAGTGTGGTATTGGCATAAAAACAGAGAAGTCGACCTATGGAATCGCATAGAAGACCCGGATTTTAACCCACAAACCTATGAACACCTCATTTTTGATACAATGGAAGAAAGAGGGCATCTTCAACAAATGGTGCTGGCACAACTGGATGTCAACCTGTAGAAGAATGAAAATAGACCCATATCTATCACCATGCACAAAACTCAAGTCGAAATGGATCAAAGACCTCAATAAGATATTTTAATTAGAATTTTCATTTTGTGATATTTATCAAATTTTATTTGAATCAAAAGTTGAGGGCCTCATCTTATTTTTATGAACCAAGATTAGGTCTTTTGGGGGGAGGTTCTTCTTCTTCTTCTTCTTCTTCTTCTTCTTTTCATCATCATCTTCCTGATTATCATCACTGTCATCATCATTTTCATCATCAGAGTAGTCCACTAATGGAATCCTCATGCAACAGTGTAATGGCCTACTCATTCTTCTAGCAGAAGCCTCAGACTGAGATGAATAGTCAAATTCAAATGAATTTTCTTCTGACTGTTCTACTTCATCTTTACTTGTCTCTTTCATTTGCATAAACTTGTCATAAGAACTTAGAAAGTCCACTTCCAATGGCAGAACAGCTTCAGTATTTACTCTAGGACACATTTCCTCCTTGACTTTTACCTCCATAGCTTTCATATGTCTGAAGTATAATTTCTCATATATTATATCATGTAAGTTTCTTCTTACTTGACTTTCTCTTTCCTTCTCTTCTTCAAATTTAATTTTCAAACCTTTAAATGTCTGAACATACTCAACTGAATCAAAAGCTGTAAAAAAATTTTTCACAATGTTTGCAATAAGAGACTTGATGTTTTCCACTCTAATAAATTCAAATAGTTCAATAATAGCTGAGTTTAACATATTGTATCGTTTTCCATTACGAAGAAAAGCATTTATAACAGGTTCAAAAAGATTTTTCTTTATTATGTAAAGATTATAAATTTCATCTTTAAAGCCAATCATCTGTCTCATAAATCTCAGAGCACACAAAACAAGAAAAATGTGCTTTGAAGTCATCAGCACCAAGATTCTGCTGAGCAAATTGTTGCTCAAAATATAATTTTTGATATAGGTTGTGTGATTTTGTAAACAAAAGCTGAGCAATTCCAAAACTACTCCAAGCAATTGTGGATTTTGGTCATTATCAGAATAGATGTTGATTATGTTATCACCACTATCATTTTGTCCTGTGATAGACAAAATTGGTGCTACCTAGTTATCTATGCAATGGGCATAGAAGTAAGTCATAAATTCTCTTCTTTCATGTCTATTAACTGTTACAAACATGTTTTGCGGGTCAAGAAGAGCACGAAGAACTGCTGTCAAACTTAAAACATGAGAAGATTCGGGATCAGGATCACAGATGATTTGTTTGATCAATATATTGAGGAGAAAGTCATCCTTATTTACACTGTCCTCAGCTTCTTCCACTGCATACACTCGGACTATTCGTGGATTAAATTCTACTAGATAAGTAAATATATCTAGAGCAGCTACTTTTATTTGGTTGTTTTTTTTTTTTGCATGCATACTGAAACTTTAAGAGCACTAATGATTCCTAGCTTTATCACTGTTCTCAGTAACACATCCTTCTTCTGAAAACTTAATATCTTAGCAAATTCAAAGAATTCCTTAAAGAAAAATAACAATTCACTCCGTCTTTCATCACTGACAGTGTTATCTTTTAACTCAATAGAAGCTTCACGCAAAAACATTTCATCTTCATGCAGCATGTTAATTATTTCAATTTTATTGGAAAAAATAAAAGTTGTAAGATCAGAAAGCCAATCCACTTGAAATTTGGTTGATACAGGTAATAGAATGTCATGAATATATTGCATTCTGTAAGTCTGGTGTATTTTTTGCTTAAGTTTAGAGTGTGTTATTGGCATAACTTCTTTGAATTTTGCACTTTCGGTCAAGAATTTCCTGTGCTGATATGGCTGATCCAAACTAGGGTCGTACTCAAGGTATCCTATTACATCCATGACATATTCCTCAGAAAACATAATATTAAATAAACGTGACTTGTTGAGAAATAAGATTCCTTTAATAATGACATATAAAACCTGTAAACTTTCCTTGTTCTTCTGTTCCTCGCAAGTGTGGAACATCTCTAGCAACTTTTTGATGTAATCTTCACTTTCCAAGAGCAGAGCCAGCCGTTCCTTGAGGCAGGGCGATTCTTCTACAATATTAAATAAATCTGCAATGTTGTCAAGTTTATCTAGTTCACAATTCGGCATCTGAAACAGATTCTCAATCTGGGACGGTTCTTTAAAACTGTCATTCTCCTCTGTAAGCTGTTGAGGGATCGGGTCGCTTGGGTCTTTACCTACAACCTGGCAGATATCATTCCAGATATCTTGACAGCCATCTGGCTCTGAGAAACATAGTGCCATAGTTTTGTTATTAGCATCAGTCCAAATAATTAAATTCGTTTGGTATTTCTTATAGGTTGCATCAGGATTAATTTTGCTCTCTAATAGCCGAGAGCCATCTAATTCTGAATGAACAAGTAAGCTTACACTCTCAAGCCGTCCGATGTATTTGGTTGAAATTCGACCTGAGCATATATGCTCCCATTGCTCATCTTCTTTCATGATATAGACTTTTACACTATGAAATCCGTCATCCATGTTGAATCACAATTCGCTAGGCCACGCTGTTGCGCAGACTTCAATTTTGAGTTCTCTCGCCAAGGTTGGCCAGAAACGTCACCGAGGTCGCAATTCTGAAAAATCATAAGAGAGCAGATTAGTGGGGATTAAAAGAATGACAGGGGCTAAGAGAGGGTTTATTGTCATTAGAATTACCAGGGAGGAAGGCCCTGATACTTGTCAATTATCAACTATTGAACTAGCCCCGACAAACCTCCCTCCTTTGTGCTTGTGTCTCTGAGCCTGCCTTAACTCTGTAAAGAATCCTGTGATTCACCGAAGATTCTTCCTAAAAGGAATGTGCTTATGTAACAAATACTGTTAAAGGGAACTGCTTCACCTACCTTAAAAATGGAAGTCTAGAAAATACTCTTTCGAATTTTGTTTCTCAGAAGTTTTTCACTCATCAGAAATTTGGGGCTCAGGCACTGAAGCAAAAGAGAATTAAATTAGCAATGTTTTGACCAAGTCTACACTTCATACTACATATAAATGCAAGGCTGGAGCTAATAAGAACCAAGAATACATTATCTACAGACAAAATGCCTTCCCCAGAATCATAAATATATGATTGAGTTTCTCCACGAGTTATGCTCTGAGTCTACCACATTGCTATATATTAAGGAACGATCTTATTCTGAAAAGGAATATATCAGCCCTATAGCTGAATCATGTTCAGTCTAAAGTTTTACCTTTCAGTACAGTGGATGAAAGATGTGCTCAAATGCTTTCCTTTGTCTTATGATGCATATTATTATTGAGAAGAATTGGGGAAAAGAGAAAATAAAAAAAAAATAACAAAAAAAAAAAAAATTATTAAAAAAAATTTATTTTTTTTTTTTTTTTTTATTTTTGTATATCTATTGGGCATTAAACATGCTATGACGATTTCTGAAGGTGGGCATACTGGGAATTGACTATAAAACTAAACTATTTATCTAGCCCATATACAGTCATGATGATGAAGACAAGAATAATCTCACAGTTGTTAGCATTTTTGCACAAGGTTGCATACCCACAAACAATGGATGAGTGCTCCCCTTACTCCACATCCTTTCCAGCATAGGCTATCATTGGTGTTTTTGATATTAGCCATTCTTACAGGTATAAGTTGGTATCTCAACGTTGTTTGGATTTGAATTTCCTTGATTGCTAAGGAAGTTGAACATGACCTTAAGTGTCTTTTGGCCATTTGTACTTCTTCTGCTGAGAATTCTCTGTTCAGTTCAGTACCCCGTTTTTAATTGGATTAATTAGTATTTTAATGTTTAGTTTCTTGAGTCATTTATATATGTTGGAGATTAGACCAGCCAGTCGAGCAGGCACACACATACCCATCCAAATTTATCTACTCCGTACAGGAGCAGGGCGTCTTTATATTTAAAATATTATGCCACTGTCACAGTTATCAAAGTCCAGACCATTTCCCACATCTTAAATAGAAAATGAAGAAAAAATATAACTCCTGATCTTTCAGCAGTCACTCCTGTATGTCGATTTCTAGATACCATAATAACCACCAATCTGCTTCAGTGGGTCTGTCTTCTTATTCGAGACAGCCTCATGTATCCCAGGCTGTTCTTGAACTCACTTTACCAGGTGAACATCACCAATCTCAAAGCTGGGGTAATATTGGGATTCACACATTTATAACTGCAGAGCAGGACGCGGTCATCTGTCTGAATTGTGCCATTTACAAATAACTTGTCACTGTCCAGTGCCCAGTTTAAGGGACAAAAGGATGAGCATTAAACCTAAAAGATTGCGCCCTATTCCCCTGTGCCTGATTCAACTCTACACTTGACCTTTGCCCTTTCCTCGGAGATGCCTGTCCCCTTGGGTCTTCTAAGGTGGGACTCCCAGGATCCCGCTAAAGAGAGCAACAAGGGAAACAAGACCTCTATGAAGTGGACTTCGAAATGGGATTCCCTCAGCCACAAACTACTACTGCCTGAATGTCGGCAGGCCCCATATTGCCTGGTCCTCCTGGGCAAAAGTTTCTCACCTGTGTGGTACTAGATGTCTGGTAGATCAACGGCTGAGTGCCTTACTAGAGAGTGGATTAACTGGTGTGGCCTAGCAGAGCCCTGAGTTTATAAGCTCCACACGATGCCCCGCCCCTTGCCCCACCCATCCCTCTGTGACTTCAGTCCCCTGTGTTATGCAAGGCCTCTCTGATTGGTCAGCAGCCCTGGCTCGCTGTGCCCTCTCTTCAGCTTATAATTTTGTGGGTGTCAGAGTATGTTCAATTTTAAGACCTCTGTGCTTATAAATGTAGGTATTCAGATTGTGTTTGATAATAGGGACAAAGTCTTTATGACAGTATCCACCTCGTTGTATAACAGGTGGAAATCATTACCATATAAAAAGACAAATATTTTAGCCAGACAGGGTGCTACAGTCTTTTATTCCCAGCACACAGAGGCAGAGGCAGGTGAATCTCTGTGAGAAGTCATCCTGGTCTACATAGTGACTTCCAGGACAGCCAGATCTACATAGTGAGATCCCTTCATAAAAAAAAGGCAAATATTTTCTACTGTATTGGAATTGAGATGAGAGAGGTGTCACTGGGCTAGTAATATTTTCTCACAACATTTATTCAATCAAATTTACTATTAACAAATTTAGTTTTTATTACCTTAATTCAGGGAGGACTGCCACAGGGGTGATCAAAACTTTCTAATAATACCATTTTGATAAACATACATCATACTTGGCTCTACTAAATCTTGTTTCACAAAAATTAACTCAAAGGAATCCCTTTCTTATTTCTTACCTAGGCTATCCTCCAGAAAATTATGTTTGGAATATTATTCCAGGGCATTACAGGACTAGTCACATGAATGAAGACAAAGAAATCCTCTCTTGAAAAACCAAAATAAATAAATAAATAAATATAAATTTTAAAAAAAAAATAAAGAACTAGGATGGATTTGTGCTTAATTGGACACAAGTCTAAGTTAATATAAACCAGAGGCTCCACGATTTACTATATTCTGTTATATTATTTCTTAATAGGTAAGGAACAGTATTGCTATATTTTATTGATTTTTCAGAGCATAGATTACTTTTCCTCTAACCGCAATATTTCAGGCTTCACAAACCTTGTCATAATTGCGACTTAAGAAACATAGGGCTTGGGTCTGAAGAATTTCCTTAGCGGTTAAATGCTCATCTTCTCTTGTAGAGGACACAAATTTGATTTTCAACAACTAAAACTCATAGCTTACAACCACTTCTAACTCTAGCTGAAAGGATCTGATACCAATTTCTGGACTTTGGTAGGACTTACACTCATACATACCTCATACATACACACATACACACACAGACAGAGAGACAGAGAAACAGAGAGAGAGAGAGAGAGAGAGAGAGAGAAACAGACAGACAGAGAGAGCGAAAGAGAGAGAGAGGCAGAGAATAACAAATAGAGCAATACCTTAAAAAATGAAATAACATGTTTTAATATTGAGTTGAGGAGAGGGTTCCTTGGCTAAATGGCTTGTTGCCTAAGAATGAGGACCTAAATTTCAACACCCAGTACCCAATTAAGAATCATATCTGGTATATGTCTATAACCACAGTGTTGCATGGGACAGAGGCAGGTGAATCCCAATATATCACTGTTTAGAAAATCTAATAAACAGTTGTCATCAACAATAGAAATTAGTTTCAGCAAACCAAATCAGTGTAAATAAAATGAGGCAATTTTCTTGTGTTATGGCACGAGGACACACAGAGTAAGGGCAGAGGATTGTAATTTTGAGACTAGTCTGAACTTCATGATACTGTCTTAAAAACGAAAATAAACAAACAAAACCCAGCTAGGCATAGTGGTTTATATTAATCGAAAGATTTAGGAAATAGGTAAGTGGATTTGGGGAAATTAGAGGCCAGCTTCTATGTGATGACTTTCAGTAGAATTTAAGTAACATAGTGAAATACTGGCTCAATTTTTTTTAATTGGTGTGGTGGTGGCGCCACAAGCCTTTAATCCCAGCACTTGGGAGGCAGAGGTAGTCGGATCTCTGTGAGTTCGAGGCCAGCCTGGCCCACAGAGCAAGTTTCAGGACAGGCTCTAAATCTACACAGAGAAACCCTAAGGAAAAAAAAGAATTTAAAGAACAGCAAAATATTAGTATCCAGGCAAAACCTCAGTCTCCCTCTCCTTCTTCATGGCTGTACACTAGTTTGTATATGTGTGTGTATTCTGTGTATACACGTGTATATGTGGGTTCTGTGAATACACGTCTTTGTATTCAGTGCATACACGTGTGCGTGTCCTGTGCATACACATATGTGTGTTCTATGCATACATGTGTCCATACATTTAGTGTACCCTCCATGCACAGAGACCGGAAGAGGAGGCTGGCTGCTCTGATCTATCACTCTACAACTGATTCAGCTGAGACAGCATCTTTCTCTGAAACTGGAGCTAGGCTGGCCATCTGCATGCCCTAGAACTTTTGGGGCCTCCATTCTCTTCAGATTCAACATTCCATGAGTTACAGTAACCTGCATAGGCACAATCAACTTTTTACAAGGATTCTTGGATCTAACCTCAAACTTCTGTCTTTGAATGGCAAGGACACTTAACTAACGAGTACTCGCTCAAGTACCCTACAACAGATGAACACAGACAACCGCTTCCTAGGTATAAACCCACGAGCACAGTTAATGAGGGCAACATTGAATAAATGGGACCTACTGAAACTGAGAAGCTTCTGTAAAGCAAAGGACACTGTCACTAAGACCAAAAGGCAACCCACTGACTGGGAGAAGATCTTCACCAACCCCGCAACAGACAAAGGTCTGATCTCCAAAATATATAAAGAACTCAAGAAACTAGACTTTAAAATGCTAATTAACCCAATTAAAAACTGGGGCACTGATCTGAAGAGAGAGTTCTCAACAGTAGAAGTTCAAACGGCCAAAAGACACCTAAGGTCATGCTCAGCCTCCTTAGCGATCAGGGAAATGCAAATCAAAACAACATTGAGATATCATCTTACACCTATCAGAATGGCTAATATCAAAAACACCAATGATAGCCTTTGATGGAGAGGCTGTGGAGAAAGGGGTACCTTCATCCATTGCTGGTGGAAATGCAAACTTGTGCAACCACTTTGGAAAGCAGTGTGGCGGTTTCTCAGGAAATTCGGGATCAACCTACCCATGGACCCAAAATGCCACTCTTGGGAATATACCCACCAGGTGCCCTATCATTTGACAAGGAAATTTGTTCAACTATGTGCATAGCAGCATTATTTGTAAAAGCCAGAACCTGGAAACAACCTAGATGCCCTTCATTAGAAGAATGGATGAAGAAAGTGTGGAATATATACACATTAGAATACTACTCAGCGGTAAAAAACAATGACTTCGTGAATTTTGCATGCAAATGGATGGAAATAGAAAACACTATCCTGAGTGAGGTAACCCAGACCCAAAAAGATGAACATGGGATGTACTCACTCATAATATGTTTCTAGAGATAAATAAAGGTCAGTGAGTCTATAATTTGATATCCTAAAGAAACTACATAAGAAGCTGAACCCCCAAAAAAACATATAGTTATCCTCCTGGTTATGGGAAGTAGACAAGATTGCCGGGCAAAAAATTGGGATCTTGGGTGTGTGGTGGGAGGGGGGTAAGGGGAGAAGGGGAGAAAAATGTGCGAAGGGGAGTTTGGGGGGAACTTGGGGCAACGGGATGATTGGGATAAAGGAGGGTTTGTTAGGGGAGCAGGGCAGCACAGATCTTAATTGAGGGAGCAATCTTAGGGTTCGCAAGAGTCTTGGACTTAGAGGGGCTCCCAAGTGCCCAAGGTGATGTCCCCAGTTAGTTCCTGGGAAAGCTGAGGATAGGGAACCTGAAATGACCCTATGCTATAGCCATACTGATGAATATCTTGCATATCACCATAGAACCTTCATCTGGCGATGGATGGAGACAGAGACAGAGTCCCACGATATAGCACCGGACTGAGCTCTCAATGTTCCAGTGAGGAGCATAAGGAATGAGAATATGATCAAAGAAGTCAGGACCACAAGGGGTGCACCCACCCAAGAAGAAAGTGGGGCTGATCCATTGGGAGCTCACCAAGGCCAGCTGGACTGTGATGAAAAAAGTATGGAATAAAACCGGACTCTCTGAATTTGGCGGACAATGAGGGCTGCTGTGAAGTCAAAACAATGGCACCGGGTTTTGATCCTACTTCAGGTTCTGGCTTTGTGGGAGCCTACCAGTTTGGATGTTCACCTTCCTAGACCAGGATGGAGAGGGGAGGACTTTGGACTTTCCACAGGGTAGGGAATCCTGACTGACTTCAGGCTGGAGAGGGAGGGGGAGGAGTAGGAGGAGAGGGGAAGGAAGGGGAGGAGGGGGGAAATGGGAGCCAGGGAGTAGGCAGAAATTTACTTTTTTTCCAATAAAAAAAGAAATTTGTTTTATTATTATTTTTTAAATTAATTTTCCATTCAAAAATTTTAATTCTCTCCCCTCCTCCCATTTCCCTTATGCTCCCCCCTCACTTTGATCCCTCCCCTCCCTCCTTAAGAGAGTTTAGGGAACCCTACCCTGTGGGAAGTCCAAGGCCCTTCCACTTCCATCCAGCCCTAGGGAACTGTGCATCCAAATAGCCTGGGGTACCAAAAAAGCCAACACACGCAGTAGAAACAGGCCCCAGTGCTATTTCCCCGTCAGGGACATTCAGAGAGTCTGATTTGATCACATGCTCATTCACGTCTGGTTCATCTGGCTTTGGTGAGCTCCCATTAGATCAGGCACACTGTCTAAGTGGCTGGAACAGCCCCTCACAGTTCTGACTTCCTTGGTCATCTTTTCCCTCCTTCTGCTTTTCAACTGGACCTTGGGAACTCAGTCCATTGCTCTGATGAGGGTCTCTGTCTCTATCTCCATCCTTTGTCTAATGAAGATTCTATGGTGATACTTGAGATAATCTTTAGTGTGATAGTGGAGCAAGGCCAGTTCAGGCACTCTCTCTTCTGCTGCCCAAGGACCTAGCTGCGGACATCGCTGTGAACACTGGGATCCCCACTAGAGCCAAGTCTCTTGCCAACCCTAAAATGGGCCCCGTGTTGTAGAGATCTTATTCCATCCTCCTATGTTAAACCTTCTTCCATCTTCACCTCCCCACCCCCAAACTCACCCTAGTTTTACCTTCTCCCTTCTCTCTCCCCCTCTCCCCTTCCTCCATCCAGCCCAGACTCCTTCCCCTACCCCATATTCCCAACTTTTGCCTCGCAATCTTCTTTGTGTCCAATTTCCAGGATGATGTATATATGTTTTCTTTGAGTTCATCTTGTTATTTGGCTTCTCTAGGCTTGTGAACTATAGACTCAATGACTTTTGTTTATGGCTAGAGTCCTCTACTGAGTGACTACATAACATATTCATCTTTTTGGTTCTGGGTTTTCTCACTCAGGATAGTGTTTTCTATTTCCATACATTTGTATGCAGAATTCAAGATGTCTTTGTTTTTTTACCGCTGAGTAGTATTCTAATGTGTATATATTCCATACTTTCTTTATCCATTCTTCCATTGAGGGGTATCTAGGTTGTTTCCAGTTTCTGGCTATTACAAATAATGCTGCTATGAACATAGTTGAACAAATGCTTTTGTAGTAAGATTGGGCATCTCTTGAGTATAATCACAAGAGTGGAATTACTGGATCTTGAGGTTGATTGATTCCCAACTTCCTGAGTATCCGCCACACTGCTTTCCAAAGTGGTTGCACAAGTTTACATTCCCACCAGCAATGGATGAGTGCACAGGGGGGCGGTGCGTAGCTACCGTCGAGCAGGGCGTCAGCGTGGAGCGACCTATGCGAAATTTGACCGGGACCAGCAAGGCCAGACAGGGCAGGCAGATGGGACCAGCACTCAACAGATCACCCCAGGACAATTAAATCAAAAAGGAGGGGCCGCAGAGCACCTACCTGCACAAGCAGACCCAGGCGGTGCGGGAGAGAACAGGCACAGGTGAAGGCAGACCTCGGGACCGGCGCACAACACTGAGAGCAGATCTCCCCACTTCAATTAAAGCAAAAAGGTAGGTCTTTGGTTGGTAAGATCCCTAGCAAGGAAGGAGCCAGGTCCTGTTCCTCAAGACCCTTCTGAGGGGCGAGAGGGAACTTGGCCCCTGGCTAGACCCAGGAAACAGAGCAATAGCATTTTGTAAGAGGATCCCCTGGTCAACATTGAAACCTGATGCGGATTCAAAAGACCCATTAGATAGCCTTGATAGAAGGAGATGGGCAGGCGCCAAGGCAAGAATTCACCCAATAATCTGAAAAACAACATGAAAACACCAGAACACAATGATCTTACAAAAGAAGGACTTGAACACCCTAATAGGGAAGAAGTGGAAAAAATTGACTTTATGAAAGCAATAGAGTCCATTAAACAACATGTGAAAAATGCCCTTATAGAAATGGATGAGAAGTATAACCAAAAGTTTGAAGAAATGAGAAAATACGTCCATGATACCCTTGCTTAGGAGAGCAAATTTCTAAATGATGTTTCTGTTTTAGGTTATTAATTCATTAATTGATTAAGGACTTCTAATATAGAAGTGTTGTATATTGCAGTAACAAATATATTTACTATTCTAAAGCTATTGATTTTTTTGAAAATTAGTGTGAAAATTTAAATAGTATGAATAATTTGAAAATTATGTGTGTGGGGAGGGGTTAATATTTAAGAGTCTCACATGCTCAGTGTGGCATGGAACTTGTAATCCCCATGCTTTAGTCTCCTCTGTGCTAGGATTATGGGTGTGTGCCACCACACCTGACCAAAAATTAATTTTGACAGTTAGATTTAATAAATAAATAAATAAATAAAAATATCAACATGTTGGCAATCTGTTCATGATAGTGGCTCATTCACATCCAGTTAATAGACTTCCATAAGTGAAACCTACATAACTTACTTTCTCCTCTTGGGGCTCAAGGGATTGCACAACTAATCCTCCGAGCATTAGTTTATACTTGATTAAGAATAGGTGGTAGTATCTTCATTTCACAAATAAGACTCATATACAGAAAGAAGTTAATGGTTTGCTGACAAGCCAACAATCAAACTGGCCTGGCAGCCCTGGCTGCTCTCCCAGTCCAGTATTTCCTGGTCTGAACCGACATGCTTCTGCCCTTACAGCCATAGTCTCAGCAGGCTGCTTTTCATTATTAATCCCATGCTTGCCTTGATGCTGAAAATGGAAAACTAGACAAGCATGTCCTTTATCATCCTATTGCTTAAATAGTCACTGGCCAAAGTGTTTGCAAATTTATTTCTGTTTACTTCTTTGTTTCTCTCTTTTGACCCTCTATGTGAAGATGCTAGAAACAAATGGTATGGGTTATCATGTTTTATTTTTAACAAATGTTTCTGGAGTGCTGTTATAATAACAAAACACAATTGTCTGGTGAAAGGTTACTATAAGAGATCATCGAACCAATAGCATTGACCCAGCTAAACACCAAAACAATCTTTTATTCCATGAGTATTTTATGAAATGTGCTTTCTTTGTAATCCTGTAAGACTGCTAAGATACAGAAATCTTTTATGCAGTCATGATTATAAAATAAGTCTTTGCTGTAGAAACATCAAAAACACCTTAGGATCACACTCTAAAATCTGAGTAGCCCTAGCGTGTTATAAAATTTAAAATGAAGAGAAGTAATTGCGGGCCTCACTTTAAAGATATCAAACATGAGAACTTTACACAAGCTGCTTCCCCCTTCTCCAGCTGGCAGCATCGCCACTAGAATCACAAACAACAGCAGGTAACTTTAGCAGAATATGTCACATCCAAAAGAAATAAATGCAGTTGTACCAACAGAGAAGCAAAATTCAACAATTAAGCAACAATTAACGAATAATGTGCCATCGATTCTATAAAGAATATTTGAAAACTGTAACTGAACTTGGAAAGGCGCACATTATCTTTTCTAGAAAAGAAAATGGTTCAAAGTCAGAAAGCTCAAATTGTTTAATGTGGTTAGGAAATGAAATATTTGTATAAATCAAAATCTTCATCAACAGAAGCAAATACAACATTAATTAATCTCAACCCACAAATCCATGAGTTCAAGAAATGAACTTTTAAAATATCACTTCAGTCATTTGTGGGTTTCTCTTCTCTAAAATGTTATTTCCCATGCTAGGATCTTTCTTATTCAGGGTCAAGGTACTGTATGGAGTTAAGCATCCATTTCATTCTCTATGATTGCTCCGTGTCGGACATATTCTGACTTTGTCTGTGTGACTTCCCTTCCTGTCTCATGTGTTGCTCCCTCGCTAAGGTCATTGCTGGGGAGTAGGCTGCAGCTGTCCTTGCTGTAAGGATTATCAACACTTAACCCCACCAATCATAAGGAATCTCTTTCTGGTTGGAGTGAAATATTTCTTTAAAAAGCTCTAAGCTTATAGACCTTCAAATCTTTTAAGGGAAAAAAAGGAAGATTTGTAGGCCTTTCCAGCTTTCTGCAATGCCAAATAAATATCTCTCTTGGGGCAACAGAGTTGCCTACCTAATGGAAGGTAGATATGGAAAAGGAAAGAAATGCAGGTTAGTAATGCAAAGTATCAATAGTCATTTACTCATTCAACATAGGGTTGCTGAGCACCTGTTATATATTGGGCATTGCATGGTGGCCTTGGGGTGTAATAGTGAACAAAACAGGGGGACTCCTGCTCAGGGTCTTATATTCCAGGGGAGACACACATTAAAGAGTGGCTAATTAATTTATTACATAATTTCAATTGCAAAAGTGCTGTAAGACCCAAGTAAGACGTGTTTAGTATAAGCGGAGCCCATTGAATTTGGGCTTGGGAAGCTTTTTCTAAGAGTTCTGAAGGATGATTAGTGATGAGTCCAGTTGCGGTAGGAAAGAAGCATTTGGGCAGAGAAGAAAGTGTGTTGAACATATATAAGGGCAATGGCCTGTTGAACAAGGCTGACATCACCTATCATGCTACCGATTGCAATGTAATATTAACATTTTCTGTCATCAAATTTAGCTCTAGATCAAGGAAGCTATCTAGTTGAATCAGACAGTCATTCTATCCCTTTATAGCATGCCTAATCTAATTTATTAAATATCATCTAAATTGATGAGTATTATTTGTTACTACCAAATTCAGAAGTGTGTCACTTATTATTTGACACTATCTAGTGGCACATACTTGGACTGCCACACAATCATCTATTAGTTTCTAACTCCTTTATCTGCCCCTGATTTGGGGGGCTTTGGGGAATGAATCCTGAGTATTCCTGTGAAAGCAGGTGTATTAACCTTTTCTTTATCTGTAGCATTGAGAATGGATGGAAAGAAGGTAAGAGAACACAGAGGACCTGATGTGAGCCTGACCTCAGGTGAAAAAGAAATAGCAGTGATGATGTAACAAGTAGATGGAATCGGGGCATAAAGAAGAGGGATAACAAGAAGGATTAGTGATTGGTTGGATGTGTGTGAAGGGCCTTAAGAGGAGTCCTTTTGGCTTTCAGGATAGGTGTTGCTACATACTGAAATACGGAACATTTGAGGAAGTCCAGGCTTGGATAACGAAAACTGGAGAGGAAATGTTTCATTAAACAGCATTTTTCTGGCAGAGGCTGGCATCTTTTGAATTGAATTGGTGCCTCAGTTAGACTGTCTGCTGGGTTGGTTGGGTTGGTTTGGTTCAGGTCCTGAAAATTCTCTCTCTCTCTCTCTCTCTCTCTCTCTCTCTCTCTCTCTCTCTCTCTCTCTCTCTCTCTCTCTCTCTCTCCTTTCTCTCCCCCCTCAAAGCCCCAGTTTTTCCTAGCCTAGGGTGGTATTGAACTTTTTAAAAAACTATTTATTAGTTTTCACTTTTGTGTATGTGTATGTGCTTGTGTGTCAGTGCCTAGAGAGGCCAAAAGAGGATGCCAGATCTCCTGTAGCTGGAGTTATGAGCTCTTTAAGAGCATGAGCACTGGGAATCCAACTTCAGTCCTCTGCAAAAGCAACACGTGCTCATGGCTCCTAAGCCATTTCTCCCCAGATCCTGAGAATTTTCTTATGTTATACTAACCTCTCCAGTCTGTCCTCGTAAATGTGATATTAATATCTTATTCTTAATATGTCCTGAGTGGAGTTTGTAATCTTTAAGAAAAAAACCATGGATTAAAAATTTCCACCTCCTTTCATTTCCCTCCCCCTCCCCCTCCCCTTCCTCCTCCAGTCCAAAGAGCAGTCAGGGTTTCCTGCCCTGTGGGAAGTCCAAGGTCCTCCCCCCTCCACCCAGGTCAAGGAAGGTGAGCATCCAAACAGACTAGGCTCCCACAAAGCCAGTACATGCAGTAGAATCCAAAACCCAGTGCCACTGTCCTTGGCTTTTCAGTCAGCCCTCCTTGTCCGACAAGTTCAGAGAGTCTGGTTTGATCACATGCTCCATCAGAAACATGATCCTCTTAAAGTGCCCATTGTCCCTTTTCAGTTTTTCTGCATGAATTCCTGAAATAATCTTTAGCTTCTCTCTTTCATACCACACATAAGCAAACAACTATTAGCAAATCCTAGTAGCTTTGCCTTCAAATTGCATTCAGAATCTGATCATCCCCCCCCCCACACACACTGCCATCCAAACCAAGATCATTTATTTCTTTTCTCTTGGACTGTTACAGCAGTCCCATATAGGCCTCCCCTTCTTCCACTGCTCCTTGAGACTCAGTCGTCCACAGTTAGTCAGACTGATCCTGGTAAATTTAGCCAGGTCATGCCACTGCTGTGATCAAACTCTGTGACTTGTTACAAAAGTTAAAATCTTCCTAGTGGCCTCCAAGGTTCTCTATACTCTGCTTCTGCCTCCCTGACCTCATGTCCTACCAGTCTTCCTGCTGTACGTTTCTCTGCAGCCGAACCCTGCATCCATCCACACAGCTTCACAGTGATAGCGTGAAGAAATTCTAAGCCTGTTATTCTCATCTCAGGCTCTTTGCAATACTGTTCACTCCACCTGGAATACTTTTCTTCTCTGCGGATGCATGCTTCACTTTCTTACTACTGCACCATGTCAGGGGAGCCATTTCTGACACCCCACTTAAAACTGTAGCCTCGCTCCCACAAGCATCTGGGTTCCCTTTCTGTGGTTAATTTGTTTCCTCACTCACACTCATCTAAAGTATACTGTTACTTGATCTTCTCATTATTTAGCTCCTCCCTCCTCTCACCACACTAAAATGCATGTTCCTAGAGGAACGTGGTCTTTGTTTTCTTCCTGGCTTTGTTGGTACTCGACACAAGAAAGAGCTTGAATGGCTTTTCCTTGTCACCAACCCAGCTGCATCTCAAGTTTGGCCTTATATTGGAAGTCATCATCATGTTTGTCCAGCTGGGACAACTTAGGGCTTGGAGCAGTACCAAGGTTTAGAGATTTTTCAGTGCCTTTGGCTTTAGCTGTGACATTATCATTCCAATTACTAAGATATGACTCTTTTCCAAATGGGTCATTAGTTTTAATCCAGAGAATCCAATATGACACAAAAGCCAGACAGTGCCATTTGGCCAGGCTCAAGCCTGCTCCCAGAACCACCTCACAACTGTCTCTTCATGGAGGTCCCAGTAGACTTAACTTCCAGCATCCTGGGTCAGTATGTTGACATGGCAGAGACACTAGCCTTCTTATCTGAATTGTTTTCCTATCTGGGAAATCTTTATGAAAAAGAGATGGTCCAGGTTCAAGCAAGGCAGAACCCCAAAAGTGAAAATGTACTGAGTTGATTGGGTCTTTTGTAAAACCAACACGGATATGAAGTAAGGACATTAGAAAACATGGATATGAAGGACGTTAATTGTTTTTATTGAGATTATAAAGCTTGCAAAAGGTAAAAGGGAGCTGAAAAATGATTAAGCAGAAAAGGGTTACAGACCGTGATGCTCATGTAGTTAATAGCCAACCCAAACATAACCTCTAGCACAAATAGGAGTCCTGCATTGGACAAAATGGCCAAGTCTCCGATTTTTTTTTCCTAATCGAGGCATTGGACTGAGCTGCCTAAGGAGAACTTGGCCTCAGCCCCACAGCAACCTCTATGAACACCATTTATCCCCTGGATGTGCTGACTATTTCTGGATCCTCATGTTGGCCTATGATGAGCTGAGGAGGTAGGGAAAATGCAATCAGGTGCACTCATGTTTGTAGCATTTGAGGGATGTCGGTCTGACATTAATTGGCTCAGGTGGGAAGATTTTTCTTTCTTTTTGATGAAGCAAGACAAAAACCAGTAAGTTATTGGGTTTTGTTTTCTTTTCATGAATTTGTTAACCAAAGTCTTGTCTCTCCAGTGACAGATACGGCAATCCAGCACTACAGGATAGTATCAGTTCTGTTTATATTTTAAAAATATATCTCACAACAAATGCAAATCAAATGTCTTAAACTTCTGAATCATTCTCAGCAGCCTACACTTCAAAAAACAAAATATCATTGGCAATTACTACATCATCTTAAAACATATACTCTCTTGTAAACAATTAAGCTCATTATACCTGAGTAATCATTAGCAATGATGCATAATTTAAATAATCTCTTCAAGATGATTTATTTACAACTGTCAGGTCTACTAACAACTTTCTAGGCACCCCTCAGTAAAGTATTATAAAGTTTCTTATGCAAGTCCTTTCATCTTAGGGAATTCTCAGTATTTCTTTGGGACAAAGTGTTATGGACAGAAAGAAAAGCCCATGAAAATTACCTAAGTGTCTTGCTTGTCCTTATCTTCCTCTAGCTGCTCACACTAGTGAGATTTGTCTCTATCTTGATGTTCTTTGCTTGTTCAAATATTCTTCTATTGAATACCAGGTTCCTCAAATCCCCCACCTCAATGAATATTTATTTGGAGAACCTTGAGACTTCTGACTATAACTTTAGCAGTTGCTTTGGAAATACACAGACTGTCATTTTCCTGCCATGGCATTGGGGCACCTCATGACTATCAGTCCTGTTATTACTCTATGGCTGGTGTCATAGTTTCTCTTATGATCCACTGTATGCGGCTTTCCCCCACTTTCAATATGCTTGTAACAAGAGACAGAAGTCTACTCTAGCTATGTTGAAGTGAAGCGGGGCTCACCATCACATTCTTCTCTTGGTAAAGTTGTTTGGTCCTACCTCCTATGCCCCACCATTCCATAACTAATTCATTCACACGTGGCTTTTGGTTGTCATCACACTGCCTCCTGCCCTGTCTTGACTTTATTCATTTTCTCCGTATCCAGATTTCCCAGTTCAGTTTCTGAATTCCTAGGAGGAAATCACCTTACAGGCTTAGATTGGCTCAGGTGTACTCTAATTCCCTAGTCTATTCAACTGTGAGTAAGTGTAGAGGTGACATAACATGGGGCTTAGTAAACCTAGTACTTCTGTCTTTGGAGATGAAGCAAGTCGTTTAAGAAAAAAATATGGGCAGTATGTCAATGAGTAGCATATGTCAACTAAAAGTTAAGATGTAGTTTCTTGATTTCAAGAAAAAGACTGTTAAAAAGGAGGATAAGATTGGATATAACTGTTTGGAATGATTTCATTATCAAGAAGTCATATAGGTTGGAGAGATGACTCAGCAATTAAGAGCACTTACTGCTCTTGCAGAGGACCTGGTTTTGTTTGCCAGTACCCATATAGCAGCACAGCCTCCTGGACCTCCAGTTCCAGGGTGACCTGATTCCTTCTGGTCTCTGTGGGTGCCAGGCACACATTATTATCACAGTGATTAAGATCATGAGCTTTGACGTCAGACTTTTATAACCTTCCACATGTTATTCAGTCTCTGTGCTGGTTAGTTTCCCCATCTGTAAGCTAGAGATCATGACACCCATCTTGTCATCTCTGTGTGTGTTTGTGTGTATGTGTTATGTGTGCCCAAGTGTATATATGTGGGCAGTATGTGTGATGACAAATTGTAAGAGTGGCTCTTCCTTCCTCTGGGCGTGTCTTGTGAATTGGAGTCAGGTTTAACAACCTGAGTTAACATGGGTTATCTAATGATAACCCAGCACTGTTACTGGCTGAGCCATCTTGTGCCAGTTTAGTTTTTATGAATTTAACTGCATATGGTGTAGGATTCTTTACTGAGTAGCAGTAGAAATGTTATATTTTTTGTATAAATTCTATTTATATCAAAACAAATATTCTCCATGCTATTGGCATAAAGTAATAAAACTGATAAAAGGTCTGCATAAATAGATAAGTTCAGTTCTATGGCTTGGGGGTGTTTTTTTATTTATTTATACTTATTTGTATAAATACTGACTTTATTGTATCTTTATACTACTTAACCATCTCTTTCTTTAGATTAACACTTAAAGGGAGAAAAAGATCTTAATTACACTACCTTAAAAGAAGAAGTACTTCATCATGACAACAAATGAGGTTTGTGTCACTTGCCTTAAACAGGAGATTATAATTTGCATAAATATAATGAAAATAGCACAGTGATCCTAATGATAAAGAGACACATTTGCTTGTTTAAAGCCTGAATTTGGCTTCTTTCAGACAGAAAAAAAGAAAAGAAAAGAAAATAAGAAAAGAGATCAGCAAGTGTTAGAGAGTATTAAAGACTAACACTGAGTTGAAACTTTGGTAGTGATGTAATCAGAGGATTAAAGAGAATTGAGCATTGAATAGGGCATAATGCTCTCACTATGGAATTCACTG
Organism: Microtus agrestis; assembly: GCA_902806775.1. Classification (NCBI taxonomy): domain Eukaryota; kingdom Metazoa; phylum Chordata; class Mammalia; order Rodentia; family Cricetidae; genus Microtus; species Microtus agrestis. The sequence continues at coordinate 44,760 of CADCXT010000890.1, forward strand.
TTATTTAATGGTAGGTGTGAGGACTGCCCTAAGCCAAACATGGAATTCTCTTTCCCACCACCAGTGGTATAAGCATCTGAGAATAGGAAACCACTGTTTAGACTAACAATTCCTTAGCAGGGAGGAGAATAGAAATGGTGCTTTATTCTTTTTTATTTCATTTTCTCCATAGGAGAATTATGCCTCTAGGAAAATTGGGGGTCAGGAGTCCAAATACTTTCCCTACCATTTAACTAACCTCAAAACTGACTTATCTTTGGATTCTTGCTTGCAATGAGGAGAGAAATAATAATGCTTAATATGCAGAGTTAATGTGAAGATTAAAAAGATTAAGTATGATAATACATGACAACTACTTGGCCCAGGACTTGACTAAAATAAATCCCAATAATATATGTTTATTGTAAATGGGATCATGTATGTACTGACTTAATTGTTATTCTCAGCAATAAGTATTATATCTCCATGCAGGTTCATGAAAACCTACCTTACTTTAAAAGTGGCTGCACAGAGTCTCAAAATATATGTCATTCATACCTTCTTTAACTACTTTTTTGCTTAGAGCCATTCAGCTCGGTTTTTGTGTATATCTGTGTGTCCACAAAGCTATTTTATAGATCAGGTATAAGAGGCTAAGCAAGGCTAAGCACCCCTAAGGTAATATCATGTTCTGTTTCTGTACTGCTTGTCATTGCTGATGACAATCTTATCCCCACCAATAGTGGCACCTTATTTATATATGCCAGAGAGATCCGTTGCCCATCAGTGTCTACTGAGATTTGATTGACTTGTAAAAGGGCAAATGATACTGCTTAAGGGGTATGAAAAAGCCTGCCTGTAAAAAAGCTTCTTTGTATGGAGAAGAAGGCAAAGGGGACAGTTAGAGGTCTGATAGGGCTGGGAAAAACTAGAAAGATCCCTGGGGTGGGGTTTGGGGAGTTGGGACACAAAACCAAGATTCACAGGGAAGAGAAGTGAAAGGATTTTTTTTTCAGAGATAGAGTTTCACTGTGTATCCCTACCTGGCCTCAAACTCTGCCTCTGCCTCTAGGACACTGGGATCAAAGATGTGCACCACCATGCCCTACAGGATCCTCTTTTGTCACCTGTTTATGGTGTAGAAAAAAACCCAACAAATGGCATTTCATGCCCTGTCTAACACAGTGCTTCATTCTACAAATGCTCAATCAATATCTCTTAAGTGAACAGGTACATTACCTTGATTATTACTGAGGACTCAGAGAATGTTGTGCTAGGTCTCCAGGTGTGACAGGGACGTAGGAATGAGAGCATTATTCCATGGAGCCCCCACTGACAAGCTAAGTCTGAGAAACATTCTCAATGGGATGGTTGCCACATGAAGTTACACAATTAATAGTATTGTTTCAGGTGTTAGAAGAGAGGAAAAAGAATCTTAAAAGAACCATTACAAAACTTCCCATACTCTTTGTGCAAAACCATAAAAACAGTATCTGACTCAAGTTTCTGATTCCATGTTAAAGGAAAAATAAAGCCACTAGCAAATCCAAGGAAAGTTATTGACTACATATTATTTAGCCAAGTCAGTTTATAGAACACATTAAACTGGGCTATGTGACCTGTAAGAGTGAAATCTATGAGTTATGTTGGGTATTAGTGGATGTAGAAATAAGTTCAAGGCTTTCTGCCTTGGGCAGCTTATTTTGGGTAACCATAACATCCCCTTTAGACAGCAGACATGATTCCAAGGTGTCATACTAGTAGCCCAGACATTTTGTTTTCTAGGTCAAATGGCTCTGAACTGAGTACTTTCAGAGCAGTAGAGCAAATTGATTGGAAACAGTTCAAATATGGGCTGTGGTAGTGGCATTCTGGTTGTACCTTGTCTCAGCTGTGCATATAAGTCATGACTTTCTAAAATGATGCCCTCTATCAGTTACCAAGCCTCTCTTATTTTCTTACCCCAAAGCCATTGGGTTGAGTGTGCTTTTGTTGGTTCAACAGGATTGTCAGGGCTTACTTTGAGGAATTAGTCTGGTCTTGGGTCTGTTCTACATTGTCTCCTCACATGTTTGCTTTCCAAGCATGGTCTCACTTTGTAGTACCTGCTGGTCTCAAAATCATGGTTCTCCTGCCTTAGCCTGCTCAGTGCTGTGTATCCAAGCTTTTTTTTCTTTTTTTCTTTTTTTGGACTGCCAGCTCCCGAATACTTTTTATTAATTCTGAAAGCTTGGCCTTAACTTAGGCTTGTTTCCAACTAGTTCTTAAAACTTAATTTAACCCATTTATATTCATCTATGTTCTGCCACGTGGTTTGTTACCTCTCCTCAGTACCATATGTTCTATTTCCTCTGCGACTGGCGGGTGAATCTCCTGCATATCTGTGTCTTTTCCAAAATTCTTATCTGAAGGTGTAAGTCACAAACAATCCCACACCAATTTGGAAATATGATTAATAGAATGGTGGTTTATTTAAGGGGGAAAAACTTCCAGATCACCATCCCAGACAACAGCCCTCTGTGCAATCAGGAAGGGAGCCTAGTCGCAGGAAGCAGAGCTGGAAGCAAGCCAGAGAGAGAGAGTGTGGAGGGTAGTTGCTGCTTTTTTAAAGAGAGAGAGACCACGCCCCAGTGGGCTGAAATCTCAGCAGCTATTGGCTGAAGGAGAGGAAGGAGCTCCTATAACACTTATCTCTTCCTGGAATTCCCTCCTAACATCTCCTGCCTAGCTATTGTCCTTTCAGCTCTTTATTAGCCAATCAGAAGGTGCCTTAGGCAGGTAAGGAAGGACAGAGACACATCTTTACACTGTATACAAAAAAATTATTCCAACAGTGCTGGAATTATAGACATGCACTGCCACATCTGGCTTTACTTCTTAATTCTTGAGAAACTACTTAGGGTATGTTCCCTCACAGGGGGTAGTGAAAGTTTCAGAACACAATTCAAACCACACAAACATACTTGACATGGCTGCTTATGTTAACATTTCATTGTTCAAAGCCTGTGTCAATAAAAAAGGGAAATTTCCTTTACCTATTGAGGGAGGACATGGCTAGATGGAAAAAAAGAAGCATATAATGTAATACAACATACTATGTAACCTTGGTTAAGATGACAAACCTCTTTGAACCTCAGATTTCATAATCTGCAAGATGGGTGTTGTAATTTTAGGCATGGATATGTCCAATTAAAATTCCAGGACTTGGGAGGCTGAAGACTTGGCAAGAACCAATCCAGCCTTGACTACACAGTATAACCCTGATTCAAAACAAAAAGAACAAAACACTATCATATTGTTCTCTCTTTTCAGAAGATATTTACCAATTAAGACATATGAGTTAATGCACAAAGTACTTGGAAAAGTGTTTCAATTAGAATAAATGCTGAAGGTCAATAAATATCAACTTTCCATACTTAAGAGTTTTGTCTCAACAAAATCCCATACATTTTATATTTCTACCAACTTAAATTATAAATGAGTTTGATGTAATTATACTATTCATATTGATGAATGTATTAGTGTACTCAGAAAGATGACAAAGTATTAGCAGAGAAAGTAAAACTTGATTAAGCAGACCTCAATTAATTTGGCTCTAAGAATGTTTTGGTATATGTATGAGTGGGTGCATGTGTGTAAGTACACGTGCAAATGTGTGTGCATTCATATGCTATATAAAATTTAGGGGAAATTTAAATGACCTTAAATTTGGCAATGATTTGTTATTGATTCTTAGCATCTTTTTATGTATTTTTCGTATGTTTACCAGATATGGGATATCTTAGCACATGCCTAAAAGAAAAATAAAAGATTTCATAAAAATAAAAATTAAAAAAAGCCACAGGCCATGTGTGATGCACACACCTTTAATACCTAAACTTGGAAGACAGGGCAAGTCAGTCACAGGAAGGAACATAAGCAAGTTCCAGATAGTGAGACCCAATCTCAAAACACATACACACACACACATACATACACAGACAAAACCCAAGAAACAGACAAACAAAAACAAAAAAGCACCTCTCACAGGAAACAAACAATTAAAAACAAACCATTGATCATCAAACAACATTATCAAGCCAAGCAAGGCAGCATATACATAAAATCCCAGTACTTTGGAGAGCGAATAAGACCTTATCCAACACCAAAACCAAACCAACCAGAATAAAGACAATCTGTAGAATAGGAGAAAAAGCTTTGTCAATAATGTGCTGTGGACTGAATGCTTATGTGCTCACAGGATTCATATGTTGAAACCATAACCGCCAAAATGGCAGTATTTGGATATGAGATTTTTGGGGGATAGTTAGGTTGACATGATGTCATAAGGGTGAAGTCCCATGATGGGACAGTGTCCTTGTAAGCAAAGGAAGAGAGAATAGAGTGACCTCCCTCCCTCTACCCTTCCCTCCTTCCTTCTTTTCCCTCCTTCCTCTCCCACTACCTTCTTCTTCCTTCTTTCTCCTTCTTCCTCCTCCCTCCTCCTTCTTCTTCATCTTCCCTCCTTCCTCCTCATCTTTCGTCCTCCGTTCTTCTTCCTCCTCCCTCCTTCCTCCTCTTTCTTCCTCCTCCTCCTTCTTCCTCCTTCCTTCCTCCTCCTCCCTCCTTCTTTCACCTTTCTCCTTTCCTTCCTTCACTCTCTCTTTAGTATTCAGTCTGTGGTATTTTGATATAGAAGCTTGAAGAGACTAAGATATCCCATATCTGATAAACATGAAAATCTTCCAAGATTCAATAACAAAAAGGCAATTACAATTTATAAACAAATAAATGACTTGGATAGGCATTTTATAAAAGTTGTATATACCCAGGCAGTTTTATAAAAATATAAAATATTGGTCCATGGGATTATAGGGCCTGAGATACCCCGCCATTTGCAAGCTAGAGGTCCAGGAAATTTAGTAGTCTATTTCGAAAACTGAAAAGTTGAAGAATAGGTGGTGTAGACTATAGCATGTATGTGGGGGCCCAAGGAAAAAGAGTGTTGAAGGTGGGGGACCATGATAGACCAGCTTAGAATTCAGGTAGAGGGAGTTCAAATTCACATTTTCTTTGCCATTTTGTGTTCATCAAGCCCTTCGTGGATGCAATGATGCCCAGTCACTTTAGGGAGTGGCCACACTCAATCCACCATTCCCGTACTATATTAAACTCTTCTCTCATAGCAACATAATCACAGACATGACCAGAAATCATGATGGTCAACTCTCTGGGTATCCTGTGGTCTAGTCAAGTTGACACATAAACAAACCATCACGGGGCATTTTGTTCCATATTAGATAACCAGAATATGTATGAAAGAAGGAGAAACAGAATTTAATAGCATCTCCAGGGAGGCAAGGGGATGAGGGAGCAAAGACCATTTGTCAAATAGTCTCTTACTTGAGGACTAAGAGAATGAGGTTCTTCATTACTCATGGAATGCAGGCTGCCAGGGATGGAGAAGAATCAGGGAGGGAGGAAGAGAAATAATCATTTCTCCATAGAGCAGAATCAAATGGCAGAGTCCTTCTGTTTTGATGAAAGCCTTGTAAGTGGGCTTTCTATAGCCCACTTCAGTACTCTAAGGAACACCAATATAGTTCTTAAAAGTATTAAAGTTTCAATTTATTGCAGCAAAATGACCCTGGGAAAAGGTTGCCCAGGAATTACTTTTGATGTGGGAATGATTTCTTATTAATAAAGAAACTGCCTGGCCCATTCGATAGGCCCACCCTTAGGTGGGTGGAGAAAACAGAACAGGATTCTGGGAGAAGGAAGCTGAGTCGAGGAGTCACCATGATGTTCCCATGCCAGACAGACGCAGGCTAGAATCTCCTCGGTAAGCACGCCTTAGGGTGCTACACACCTTATAAGAAATGGGCTAGTTCAGGTGCGAGAGTTAGCCGAGAAGAGGCTAGATATGATGGGCCAGGCAGTGTTTAAAAGAATGCAGTTTCCATGTAATTATTTCGGGGCATAAGTAAGCTGCGTGGGCGGCTGGGTGCTGGGGACGCAACAGCCTGGCCGCTGCTCCATCAGCATACTTTCAGTTGACTAAAGAAGAGTATAGTCCTGTATCTTGAAGTGCCAATGAGGAAAATGTTCCAACACACTGAATTCTTATGTGAAAACTGTTAAATAATGAAAACTACCACTGATGCTTGTTGTAGGCTTTTCCAAACCACTTCACTTATGACTGTTTAATAAATACAAAACTGAAAAAATTATGAGATTGAAGAATTATATGTAGATTCCAGCTATCCTCAGAGGAACCAACAGAAATGCGCTTTTGGAAAACAGCCTTAGCATTCGACAAATGACTGCTCTTAAGAAAACAGGCTTTAAAAAAAGAAAGAAAACAGGCTTCAGTGTTGAGGTGAGTGGCCTGTGCAGTCACCTGAGGTCATGGTGATGTCCATGATCTGTATTGCCAAAGAGGGCCATGTCTGGGTCTGAGGTCCTATGACATCTGGGGACCATGTTCATATCTGTGTCTGTGTTACCACTGAAGATCACGTGGGTCTCCGTGATCTGGACTGGTGCTTGAAGCCTCATTGATATCTGTGGGCTTGCTACTTATGGGACCACTTTGATGTGGGTGGCTTTCACTGCCACTTGAGGCTGTGTTCATGTCCTTGGACTGGGGGCCATACTGATGTCCCTGGCCCATGTTGCCCAGGAGGACTAGGAAGTGAATGTGATCAGGATGCAGGATGTGAAATCTCCAAATAATCAATAAAAAGATGTTGGGAAAAAGAAAACATGCTTCATTTGATAGATTAAAATGGTTGCTAACTGAACCACAGACTCATCATAATAGATACCTGCAAGCTATGAAAAGTTGGGAAAAGACAGACTGCAGATGGCTGTGATTTTATCGAAGAACACATTGGAAAGAATTTCACGAAAAGCACAACAATTTCTTTTTTTTTTAATTAGCAAAGAGCCCAATTGGTGACCACACCTATGTTCTTTAAAAGCTTTTGGATTCTGCACCAACTGTCATTAGAACTGTTTCATTTGAGAGAAAAATTAAAATCATTTGACCCAAACTGGTCATCCAAATCAACTTTCATTCTTAGTGACTCAGCTATGTTATATTAGATAACTTACTCCCTTTAAACCTCACCCCTTTAAACCTCCTTTACAGTTTGGTACTCTGTGTTAATTTGTGGTACCTCTCCCCATTTGACTCTCCTGTATCTTTATTAATTTTATCCTTGTTGACTGTCCTTTGCTTTTCATTTTGGGCTTCACACTGTTTCAAAATCTTCTTATTGATTCTTCCATCTGTGTTTTCTGGTTCTTTCTTTTAAGCACTCTGAAGTTCCACTTCTTCATTTAGTTGTTTTGCCTAGTTTAGGGGGAAAAAAAGAACCTATTAGTTTACATTACTGAAAAGAGTTGTTTTATGTGGTACTGGGGATCAGACTGAAGCTGAGTGTTTATTAGGCAAGCAATATGCCCAGTGAGAATGAGTTTTAGTGGGGAGAGTCATCGTACCTTTTAATTATAATCTAATACATCGTCACATGTGAATTCTACCTTCAGGAAAAACATATATAAACTCTAATATAAAATCTTGCTTAGCCATGCTGATTTACTCTGATCTAAATCATGATAATTAAAAAAGAAAGCAGAAGCCAATATTAGGTAACCTGGGCATTATATTGCAGACCTTGAGTATGGCCATCCTCCTCCATTAGCATGTGAAGTTTGTGGTAAATCACTACTTGTTAAATTGATCGAGCATTTGGGTTCTGTGGCCTTTGTTCAGGAGTGTCAAGCTGATGAGGGAGGGAGCATGCAACAAGGAAATCTACCTGTCTGTTGCGTTGTTTCATAAATGTCAACTAGAAGGACTCAATTTTCAGTTTTCTCTGTTTTCATTTTTGTTGTTTGTTTTGTCATGTGTGTTTGACACACACATGCACACACACACATGGTGGGGGAATTCTGATGTAATTCAGACTGATGTCAATTATGCAATATTTGAGGCTGGCTTTGAACTCCTGATCCTTGTAGCTTCACCTCCCAAGGACTGTGATTACATATATGTAACATCACACCTGGGTTTTATATGTTGAAAGACTTGGTTTGTACAAATATTTTATAGTCTAGGTTTTAAAAAACACCTTGCACATTGTCTATATATAGGGATTATATATAATTCTGTCAAGACATGGAAAAGAGGTTTCAGAATGAGGATATAAACAAAACACTTTTAACATATGCTCCTTGCATTAGACAAGTTCAGGCAGTAAGCATGAAAGAAGCATTATTCTGTTGGCTTGATTTGCAAGCAGTAATGCTCATGGTTTACTAATACTCTTCAGTTTAGAAAAACACATTTTCACAGGGCCGCAAAGAGATATCTAGGAAGAGTCCCAGTGAGACCAGGGACCTTGAACCAGACCAATAATTCTTCTCAATAAAAGCCTGCATGTAAAGATGTATGGATAAAGAGGTTTACTGCATGTCTCACTATGTCACACTGCAGTTTCAAGGATGACATTTCCCTCCTCTTCCTTTTCATTCTTTTTCTTAAATTCTATTTTGTTTTATTTTTGGGTGGGGAGGGAGAGGGAGATGGGTGGCATTGGGAGGCATGATGTGAAAGACAGAAAGAATTTAAAAATCATATTTTAGAAACTGTGCATTAAGGCAGTTTTGGGTGCTCAATAGGTAGAACTTG
>CADCXT010000891.1:0-93908 GCA_902806775.1 Microtus agrestis
TCCTATCATCATCCATCCACATGCAATTACCAAGTTAGTGTATCTTTAGATAGTATTTTGTTCAAATGTTTGTTTTCAAATATTGCTGCTGGAGTTGCTAATTTGAGTTCCACTTTTACGAAAATCATTAGCAGCTGGAGAGATGGATCCGGAGAGATGCTCTTGCAGAGGCTCCAGATTCAGTTCTCAGCATCCAGACAGTGGTCTGGGTAGCAACCATCCACAGTTCCAGCTCTAGGAATTCTGTGCTTTCCTTTGACTTCCTCAGCACCAGTCACATACGTGGTGCACATGCACACCTGAATTTCAGAAAACCATTAAGTGAATTTTAATTCTGGATTAAGACAGGATTTAAAACGGTTTCTGAAATGGTACTAAGCATGCATCTGGCACTGTGTACCGCATATTTATGTTCAGGAGTGTTCTGAACATTGATGATCCTTTTTTTTCATTTTTATTTATTTATTTATTTATTTTTTCTCCATTAACAGCTTTAATTGGGTGTGGGGCCACAGAACTATTCTTAGCACAATTATGGGTGTGGGGTTCCCTGCAGACTCGCCAGGGTGATGGTTACTGTAATGATTTTTAGGGGGAAACGGCTCCCAACAGATCCCCCTTTCTCTTATATAAAGGCAGGTAGTTATTACGTGGAGAGCACCAGTCAGAGTCAACCATGGTGTCAGATCTAAAGGAGAAGGGACTGAGATAAGGAGAGACCCTCCTCTCAAGAGGAGAAGCAATTTACCTCTCCTGGGAACATAGGGGTGCCAGATGATTCTTAGGTCGAGTGGGGACCAGGCCTTTTTTCTTTCCCACTTAACCATCCTAGGGTTCCCAGGGCCCTGTCTTAGGTTGGGGGATTATCCTGCCATAAGTCCCCCGTCCTTGGAGCTCCTCAAATAAAAGGCATCTAGCAGGATTAAAGTAAACAGATCACAGGGCACCCTGTCTTAGGCAATGTGGAGAGCGCCCTCATACCTGTACCATGCCATGTTGAGCCGGTTTCTACAACCTCTGTATGGTGTGCTATTCAGGCGAGGATCCACACTAAGTCCCGTCATTGGGCCCTTGCGTCTATCATTAATGAAAAGACTGTGAGGAGCTCCTCAAACAAAAGATATGATGATATAATTTTGGCACCAGTAACTCCACCTCCAGACAATAAGAAAGGGCTTTTTCCCAACCCAGTATTCACCTTTTAGTCTAGCCGATGGTGTGTCCTCCTTCCTAAGTGCCTACCCCACATAAAGTTATGTGTGCTGCCTGCCAAAAATTAGGGCAGTGTAAAAGGGATCAAAATCTAAAATTTTTAACATATGCATTAAAACCAAACACTTTACAGCATGTATCAAACTTTTCCCAACATCTATAAGCAGTTACAGATATCATTAGCTCAATTTCAGTAGGAGTACAGTGACATACATTGTTGTTATCAAATACCACCAGTTCCAGTCTCTGAGCAACTGTGTCAGGAACCCCCAATTTTCCCCCTTCTTAAGTGAAGAGAGGTTAATATTTTGATTAAAATGAGTTCTGTGTCCCAAAGTTTAAAGCAGTCTGATGTTTAGTTTGCCACTCAGCTCCAAAGCAGTCGAGAGTTCAAGCTGCAGAAGCAGTTTAGCATTTGTGATCCAGGACAGGTGGGGGAACCTGGGTGAGGCGAGCTGGATTCAGCTACATGAAGCACATCCTGGCCCTTATGTCAGCCGGGTCTCCCTGGACTCTGGAGGCAGGATGACACCCTGCAGAGTGGTGTTCCTGGTTTTGTCAGCAGGCACTCCTTTCCTTGGGGGAAGGGAAGACCTGACCAAGGACCTCTACTCAATCACCTCTGGAAGTCTGGAACTCCTCTGTGTCCACAGCCTCGATATCATGTCAAGATTTTATTTTCTTTCTGTAAAAAAAAGCACAAACACATCCTCGACCCCAAATATATATACAGGTCATGTTTTTTCATAATGCATTGCAAGGGCTTTTTCACCTTGTCTTAGCAAAGGTCAGCTTGGTATCATCAAGCCAGATCCGTTTGCATCAAGATCTGCTGGCAACTTTTATTAGTTGCTTTGAAGGTGCCTTGTTATTCTCCATAATTTTTATTATTATTAGCCATATATGCAGTTCCTCCATTGGAAGAGCCATTTGTAAAATTTAGCATAAAATCCTTTAAGGGATTCTTTGCTATAACATTAGCAAAATACAGGTGCATAAATTGTAGCAATGATCTGGGAAAAGACCATTGTTTTTGGCCTTTGAATTTAGCAAAGGCAATTGTCCAGGAATCAATCTTAAAATTATCAATGAATCTACTGTTTAGTATAAGAAACCTTGATCATAGTCAATATTTTGTTAAACCATTATGCAGATTCTATCCTTTCCTTTTATATCAGACAGGCTACTGGTTTAAATTAATAGTTTAATATCTTAACTAGCAAGACTGAGAAGATTTAGCCGTAAGCAGCATTTTTTATAAAACTGATGTAGAATAAGTTTTACATTTAATATACAAGCTTGCCATAGCTGAATTATAATTAATATACTGTATTTGTTGATTATTGTATACTTTATCTGTTGATTTATACTTTACCTGCTTGAGTACCTGTTAGGCAGCTGTTTTAAGTTCTCTATTGGAAACTGTTTTTTGTAAGAATTTTACCTAGCAGCTCAAGGTCTCCCATAAAAATATTATCACTAGAGCTTTAACTATTGGACATCCATCAAAAAGTTTGTAAGCTATTCTTTTTTTTCAGTTTTTTTATATTGGAAAAAAAGAAATTTCTGCCTCCTCCCCACCTCTCATTTCCCTCCCCCTCCTCCCACTCCTCACCGCCTCCCCCCCTCCTCCCCCTCCATATCCAGACCGAAGTGCAGTCAGGGTTCCCTGCCCTGTGGAAAGTTCAAAGTCCTCCCCCCTTAATCCTGGTCTAGGAAGGTGAACATCCAAACTGGCTAGGCTCCCACCAAGAAAGAACATGAATTAGGATCAAAACTCTGTGCCACTGTCCTTGGCATCTCAGCAGCCCTCATTGGGTTCACCTTCTTATTTAGCTTCTTTAGTATCCCAGAATATAGACTCAATGACCATTATTTGTGAATAGAAACCAATTATGAGTGAGTACATCCCATGTTCCTCTTTTTGGGTCTGGGATACCTCACTCAAAATAGTGTTTTCTATTTCCATCCATTTGCATGCAAAATTCGAGAAGTCATTGTTTTTTACCGCTGAGTAGTACTCTAATATGTAAATATTCCACACTTTCTTCATCCATTCTTTCACTGAAGGACATCTAGGTTGTTTCCAGGTCCTGGCTATAACAAACAATGCTGCTATGAACATAGTTGAACAAATGCTTTTGTCATATGATAGGGTATCTCTTGGGGATATTCCCAAGAGTGGTATTGTTGGGTCCAGGGGTAGGTTGATCCCGAATTTCGTGAGAAACCGACACTGATTTCCAAAGTGGTTGCACAAGTTTGCATTCCCACCAACAATGGATGAGGGTACCCTTCCTCCACAACCTCTCCAGCAAAGACTATCATTGGTGTTTTTGATTTTAGCCATTCTGACAGGCGTAAGATCATATCTCAAATTTGTTTTGATTTGCCTTTCCCTGATCGCTAAGGAGGTTGAGCATGACCTTAAGTGTCTTTTGGCCATTTGGAATTCTTCTGTTGAGAATTCTCTGTTCAGTTCAGTGCCCCAATTTTTAATTGGGTTATTTAGCGTTTTAAAGTTTAGTTTCTTGAGTTCTTTATATATTTTGGAGATCAGGCCTTTGTCTGTTGCTGGGTTGGTGAAGATCTTCTCCCAGTCAGTAGGTTGCCATTTTGTCTTAGTGACAGTGACCTTTGCTTTACAGAAGATTCTCAGTTTCAGGAGGTCCCATTTATTCAATGTTTCCCTTAAGTCTGTGCTGCTGGGGTTATACATAGGAAGCGATCTCCTGTGCCCAACTGTTGTAGGGTACTTCCCACTTTCTCTTCTATCAGGTTCAGTGTGTTAAGATTGATATTGAGGTCTTTGATCCATTTGGACTTGAGTTTTGTGCATGGTAATAGATATGAGTCTATTTTCATTCTTCTACAGGTTGACATCCAATTGTGCCAGCACCATTTGTTGAAGATGCTTTCTTTCTTCCATTGTATGTTTTTTAGCTCCTTTATCAAAAATGAGGTGTTTATAGGTTTGTGGGTTAAAATCCGGGTCTTCTGTACGATTCCATTGATCGAGTTCTCTGTTTTTATGCCAGTACCACACTGTTTTCATTACTGTAGCTGTGTAATAGCGTTTGAAGTCAGGGATGGTAATGCCTCCAGAAGTTCCTTTATTGTATAAGATTGTTTTGGCTATCCTGGGGTTTTTGTTTTTCCATATAAAGTTGATTATTGTCCTATCAAAATCTGTGAACCATTTTGATGGGACCTTGATGGAGATTGCATTGAATCTATAAATTTTCTTTGGAAGAATTGCCATTTTTACTATGTTGATCCTCCCAATCCAAGAGCAAGGGAGGTCATTCCATTTTCTGGTATCCTCTTCAATTTCTTTCTTCAATGCCTTAAAGTTCTTGTCAAATAGATCTTTCACTTCCTTGGTTAGAGTTACCCCAAGATATTTTATGCTGTTTGTGGCAATCGTGAAATGTGATGCGTCTCTGATTTCCCTCTCTGTTTCCATATCCTTTGTGTAAAGGAGGGCAACTGATTTTTTGGAGTTGATCTTGTATCTTGCCACATTACTAAACGTGTTTATCAGCTGTAGGAGTTCTTTGGTGGAGATTTTGGGGTCGCTTATGTACACTATCATATCATCTGCAAATAACGAAAGTTTAACTTCTTCCTTGCCAATTCGAATCCCCTTGATCCCCTTGTGTTGTATTATTGCTATTGCTAACACTTCAAGCACTATATTGAAGAGGTATGGAGAAAGTGGACAGCCTTGTTGTGTTCCTGATTTCAGTGGGATGGCTTTGAGTTTCTCTCCATTTTATTTGATGTTAGCTGTCGGCTTGGTGTAAATAGCTTTTATTATATTTAGGTATGTCCCTTGTATCCCTAATCTCTCCATGACTTTTATCATGAAGGGATGTTGAATTATGTCGAATGCTTTTTCAGCATCTAGTGAAATGATCATATGGTTTTTTCTTTCAGTTTATTTATATGATGGATTACATTGATAGATTTTCGTATGTTGAACCAGCCCTGCATCTCTGGGATGAAGCCTACTTGATCATAATGGATAATTTTTCTAATGTGTTCTTGGATTCGGATTGCCAGTATTTTGTTGAGGATTTTTGCGTTGATGTTCATGAGCGAGATTGGCCTGTAATTCTCTTTCTTGATTGAGTCTTTGTGTGGTTTTGGTATCAGTGTAACTGTAGCTTCATAAAAGGAATTTTGCAACGACTCTTCTGTTTCTATATTGTGAAATATATTAAGGAGTATAGGTATTAGGTCTTCTTGGAAGTTCTGGTAGAATTCCGCATTGAAACCATCTGGACCTGGGCTTTTTTTGGTAGGGAGGTTTTGATAACAGTTTCTAATTCTTCACGGCTAACAGGTCTATTTAGATCGTTCACCTGGTCTTGGCTTAGCTTTGGTATATGGTATTTATCTAAAAAAGTGTCCATTTCTTCCACATTTTCCAGTTTTGTGGCATACAGGCTTTTGTAGTAAGATCTAATTATTCTCTGAATTTCCTCTGTGTCTGTTGTTATGTCACCCTTTTCATTTCTGATCTTATTAATTTGCATATTCTCTCTCTGCCGTTTGATTAGTTTGGATAGGGGTTTATCAATCTTGTTGATTTTCTCCAGGAACCAGCTTTTTGTTTCATTGATTCTTTGGATTGTTTTCTGTGGTTCTATTTTATTGATTTCCGCCCTAAGTTTGATTATTTCCAGTCTTCTACTCCTCTTAGGAGATTCTGCTTCTTTTTTTCTAGAGCTTTCAGGTGGGCTGTTAAGTCTCCAATGTGTGCTTTCTCTGTTTTCTTTCAGTGGGCACTTAGGGAGGACATGAACACCTTATTCAAGAAGAAGTAGAAAAAATGGAATCTATGAAACTGATTGACATCCTTAAACAGCATGTAAAAAACACCCTTTTAGAAATGGATGAGAAGTATAACAGAAAGTTTGAAGAATTGAATAAATCAGTGAATGATACCCTTATAGAAATGGATGAGAAGTATAACAGAAAGTTTGAAGAATTGAATAAATCAGTGAATGATACCCTAGGAAACCAAGGAAAAACAATCAAACAGATAATGGAAACAGTTCAAGACCTGAAAACTGAAATGGCGACAAGGAAGAAAACACAAACAGAGGGCCGAATGGACATAGAGAATCTAGGTAAACGAATAGAAACTACAGAAACAAGTATAACCAACAGAATACAAGAGATTGAAGAAAGAATCTCAGACGCTGAAGATACCATAGAGAAAATAAACGCACTAATCAAAGAAAACAGCAAATCCAACAAGCTCTCATCACAAAACATTCAGGAAATCTGGGACACAATAAAAAGACCAAACCTAAGAATAATTGGAGACAAAGAAGGGGAAGAAGTGCAGCTCAACGGTCCAGAAAATATATTTAATAAAATTATAGAAGAAAACTTTCCCAAGCTAAAGAAAGATATACCTATGAAGATTCAAGAAGCATACAGAACACCAAATAGGCTGGATCAAAAAAGAACATCCCCGTGCCATATAATAATCAAAACACAAAGCATACAGAATAAAGAAAGATTATTAAGAGCTGCAAAGGAAAAAGGCCAAGTTACTTATAAAGGTAAACCTATCAGACTTACACCTGACTTCTCTTTGGAAACCATGAAAGCCAGAAGGTCCTGGATAGATGTACTGCAGAAATTAAGAGTCCATGGATGCAAGCCCAGACTACTATACCCAGCCGAACTTTCATTCACTATAAATGGAGAAAACAAAATTTTTCAAGATAAAAACAAATTTAAACAATACATAGCCACAAATCCAGCCTTACAGAAAGTAATAGAAGGAAAATCACAAACCAAGGAGTCCAACAAGGCCCACAATAACTCAGATATCTAGAGTCCCTTCACCAGCACATCTCAAAGAAGGGAAACACACAAACTCTACTACTAGAAAAATGACCGGAATGAACAACCACTGGACATTAATATCACTTAATGTCAATGGACTCAACTCATCTATAAAAAGGCACAGGCTAAGAGATTGGATACGAAAACAGTATCCAACATTCTGCTTTCTACAAGAAACACACCTCAAACACAAAGACAGGCAACTACTCAGAGTAAAAGGCTGGGAAAAGGCTTATCAAGCAAATGGACCTAAGAAACAAGCAGGGGTGGCCATACTAATTTCTAACAAAGTTGATTTCAAACTTAAATCAATCAGAAGAGATGGAGAGGGACATTTTATACTCATAACAGGAACAATTCATCAGGAGGAAGTCTCAATCCTGAATATCTATGCCCCTAATATAAAAGCACCCACGTACGTAAAAGAAACATTATTAAAACTCAAGGCTGCCATCAAACCGCACACACTAATAGTAGGAGACTTCAACACTCCTCTCTCACCAATGGACAGGTCAATCAGACTGAAACCTAACAGAGAAATAAGAGAATTAATGGAGGTAATGAATCAAATGGACTTAACAAACATCTATAGAACATTCCACCCAAAAAGAAAAGAATATACCTTCTTCTCTGCAGCTCATGGGACCTTCTCGAAAATTGACCACATACTAGGTAACAAAGCAAACTTCCACAGTTACAAAAAAATATGCATAACCTCCTGCGTCTTATCAGATCACCATGGATTAAAGTTAAAACTCAACAACAAAGCTACCCCCAGAAAGCCTACAAACTCATGGAAACTGAACAGTCAACTACTGAACCACACATGGATCAAGGAAAAAATAAAGAAAGAAATTAAAGTATTCCTTGAATTCAATGAAAATAAAGAAACCACCTACTCAAACTTATGGGACACTATGAAAGCAGTCCTGAGAGGAAAGTTCATAGCACTAAGTGCCCACATAAAGAAAACAGAGAAAGCACACATTGGAGACTTAACAGCCCACCTGAAAGCTCAAGGAACTCTTAAAAATCTCTGTCTACGGATGAAATTTCTAAAATATATAGCAGTGCATCCTTAAGGTTTTGAGATAATGCACTTTTTATTTATTTTTATTATTTAATTTAAAATTTTCACCTCCTCCCATTTCCCTCCCGCTCCCCCCATCCTCCTTCCCGTCCCTCTCCAGTCCAAAGAGTAGTCAGGGTTCCCTGCCCTGTGGGAAGTCCCAGGTACTCCCCCCTCTATCCAGGACTAGGAAGGTGAGCATCCAAACAGACTAGGCTCCCACAAAGTCATTACATGCAGTAGGATCCAAACCCAGTGCCATTGTCCTTGGCTTCTCAGTCAGCCCTCCTTGTCAACCACGTTCAGGGAGTCCGGTTTGATCACATGCTCCATCATCCAGCTGGCCTTGGTGAGCTCCCATTAGATCAACCCCACCATCTCAGTGGGTGGGCGCACCCCTCGTGGTCCTAACTTCCTTGCTTATGTTCTTCCTCCTTCTGCTCCTTTGGACCTTAGGAGATCAGTCCAGTGTTCCAATGTGGGTCTCTGTCTCTAGCTTAGATGAAGGTTCTATGGTGATATGCAAGATACTCGTCAGTATGGCTACAGGATAGGGCCATTTCAGGCTCCCTCATCTTAGCTGCCCAGGGATCTAGCTGGGGACATCTCCATGGACACCTGGGAACACCTCTAGAGTCAAGTCTCTCGCCTAACCTAAAATGCACTTTTTTTTATTTTATTTTATTTTTCTCCATTAACAGCTTCAACTGGGTGTGGGGCAACAGGACCATTCCCAGCACAACCATGGGTGTGGGGTTCCCCACAGTCTTCCCAGGGCGATGGTTCCTGCAATGATCTCTAGGGGGAAACGGCTCCCAACAGATCCCCTCCCCCCTCCCATACAAAGGCAGGCAGCTAAATGCACTTTTAATGTTCCCAAAAGAATGATCAAATTTACAGGCCCATAGATGTTCTACTTCTTTGCTATTATCAGTATTCTAACTTTTAAAGTCATTAGTGTATTTTAACTTAAAATGTTATTTTCTCAGATTAATTTTATTTGATCATAAGGCTAGATTAATAATTCTTTCATTAAATTTAGGACTATTTAAGCATTTTTGCTCCCCCAAATTTTTCTGAACCTCTTTTGTGTTTGTGACTACAAATATCTATATGGTAGGCTATTTAATATTGTCCTATGTATCACAGGAATTCTCATTTTTTCGGTTTTCTCTTTGTTTTAGTTTGAATGATTTTGTTCTTGTCTTCATGTTCTGTGCTCTTTTTATCTTCAGTATCTATTAATTTTTTTAAATATTTATTTATTTACTTATTATGTATACAATATTCTGTTTGTGTGTACGCCTGCAGGCCAGAAGAGGGCACCAGACCTCATTTCAGATGGTTGTGAGCCACCATGTGGTTGCTGGGAATTGAACTCAGGACCTTTGGAAGAGCAGTCAGTGCTCTTAACCACTGAGCCATTTCTCCAGCCCAGTATCTATTCATTTATTCCTTTTACAGTCTCTCTCTCTCTCTCTTGTGTGTGTGTGTGTGTGTGTGTGTGTGTGTGTGATAAAGACAGTGGGGATGATGAAAGAGAATGCACTTGATCCTCAGTTAGTGCTGCTTTTTGAAGAGGTTATGCGGAGGTTCAGTCCTGCACTGGGGAAGGGCTTTGATACTTTAAATCCTCACCCTGCATCCAGTTTGCTCTTTGTTTTTTGCTTGTGGTCGAGATGTGATCTTTCAGCTTTCTACTGCTACCACCATGTCAGCCACTTGCTGCCATGTCCCTTTGCCAAAATGGACTGGAACCACAAACCTAAATAATCTTTATTCTATAAGTTGCCTTGACCATGACATTTTATCACAGCAACAGAAAAACAACTAAATACACCTAAATATCATAGTTTTATATCATTCATAGGGAGCCCTTGCCTCCTGTTTATTTATATTTTCATTATTATTTGCACTGAATATTGTTCAGAATATGATTCACATTTAGGTGCTCCAGACATGTGTTTCAATTTTTTTTATTAGAGAAGCTAGACGTTGTGAATTTTATAGGTGCGTCGCCCCTAGATTTTGCTGTCTTCATTTAAAAGAAAGTTGTTTTTATTCAGAAGCAATTACCTGATGATATGGTCACCACTTTAGAAACTTGTTTTTAACTTTTGTAATAGTGAGTTTAAAGCAACTTTTCCTACACCAACTTTGCTACTATAAAGAGTCCCTTTGTTGATCTACACTGAAAATACAAATTTTAAAATATCTGTCTACTGTGTTTGATGAGCCTAGCCTCCTGTGAACTCTGAAATTGTTTAACTTAGAACTGTGCAGTGGGAGCTCTTTTCATTTTTTGTGGAATTACACCTTCTATGCAAGCAGTTTAATTTTCATTTGAAGCTTCTAGGAAGAATCCCTGAGCTTTCCCTCAGTATGACACTCCCCCCCACCCCCTGTGCTGCTGCACCACTCTGTCTTTCATCTTGAATTCTGATCCTTGTCTCTATAATTTATAGAACCTGAAGTATTTTATTTGGTTTCTCCAAAACACTGTGGCATTCAAGTAGTGCCTCTATGATGAAAGCCAGGACAATCACATAATTCACCTCATATATTTCTTTTGTTTTCTTGGCTTTCTTCTTTGTATAAAATGGTTGTTCTTATCTATTTTGCCCAGTTTCAAATTGCTTTAGGTAAAAGCTCAAGTTGACACTAGTTGTGTTGGCATGACTTGAAATAGAAGTCTGCAGCTTCTGTTGATAAACAAATGAAATCAGACTCATTCATCTTTGCCACCATTTGTACTTTCTTATTAAAGAAATCATTTTCTAGTACATTCTAAACTTTTCTAGTCTGCAACCCATTTAAAGCAATTTCCTTATGTAAGTAACAAAGTGTGACCAAATGATTTCTAGAAAGTGTACCAGTCTCTATTGATCTACAAGAGGCACTTTCACTCTACTTTTCTATCTCTACAAAGTATCTGAAAGAAACCCTGGAATCTTCTCTTTCTGTGAAACTGTGGTCCTATCTACCTCTTCCTGATTTTTTTCCCCAGCCATTATATCACAGTTTTGACTATAGTGAAAGATGGCCATGAGGACATTTTTAGTGAGAGAAAATGTCTATGATCAGTTCTGCAGGAGAAACGGAAAGCTTGGTTATATCATTTAGAGCACAAGCTCATTAAGACACTTCTAAAAAGAAAAGCAGTGCAATCAGAATCTGGGATAGCCAATCCCTGTACCTATGAAACTAAAAGACAGATAGCATCTTGCTGACAGCACAGGTGATGGAAAAGTTAACCTCCTTCACTACCCACCTCTATTTAAGGTAGTGCCTATAGGTCCTGAGACCATAAAATCGGAAGAACACTCTCTAATGTGCTGGGTATTTGTCTCTCTATGCCTAAGTATGTCCTGGGGTATGGTCAAAGTGCCTAGTAAAGAAGACCCCAGAAGACTTTAGGCTTCAAGTTGAGCTTATTATTCATTGGTTCCACCTGACACACTAATTTATAAAAGGTAATTGTAATGGTCTGCCCTGTCCCTTTAACAGACAAGCCACGCCCACTCCCTCCTCCCATCTACTGAGGCAAGCTGATTTTCAGATTCCAGCATGAGTCCCTTCCTTTTCTGTCTCCCTCTTAATAGGCAGCTTCTGTCTCCCCCAACTTCTCCTCTACCCCTTCTGTCTGTTTCTCTCTCTCTCTTTCTATTTTCTCTCTCTCTCATCTCTCTCTGCTCTTCTCTCCTTCTCCCCTTTCCCCTCCATAACTCACTAAATAAATATTCCACCTCACTCTGCATGGCATGCCTATCCATCTGTCTCTTGCCTGCATGTGGCTTCCTTCCTGGGATCAGCCACCTTCAGAGACCTGTGGCATGGTCTCATGGTGTGCCCATCTGTCTGTCTCTCCTTGTGGGACTGGCTGCTCTCGGGACCTGCTGCTCATTGCCTGCCCCTGCTTGGGGACATGTGGCGTGGTCTCATGGCCCACTGCCTGTTGCAGCCACTCGGAAACCTGCAGCATTACATTGGTGAAAGGCCACTTGGAATGGCCTCTGGTCTCTCTGGCTTCTGAGTCGCACCGACCTGAACCAGTCAGGCTATAGCACCCCATCTGTAGGCAGAGGACACTCTCCTAGAGGTCCTGCAGTGTTTGCTGACAGTTTACAACCTGCCTCTAGGGGGAGATTCCACCTTATAGGTCTTGTGGTGCTGCTGTTTCATGGGTTTTTATGGTATCAGCTATGGGTAGCAAGCCATCCAAGCCCATCAATCCAGCCTCCCCCGTGATACCTTTAAGAAGTTCTAAAACCCCAGGCCTTATTGCCCTACTTCTTCAGCTCTAACCCTCACTCCACCAGTGTCCTGATGCCTCCACTTTTAGGGGAGCTTTCTAACTACTGTCAGCTCACAGGAAAATGGAAGTCATTTTTTAAAATGTCCCTGCCACTGCTACTGCTGCCAACAAGATTGGTCAGATCCATGAGGCTGCTATTTTCAGTTCCAGCATTTTGCTCCTTGCTGTAGCTTGTGGCATGGCAGCTCAGTGACAGGATGGACTCTCTTATTATTAAACTTAGAATTTCTACAGCTCAAAAATTGTGGCTTTTCCATACAACATGTGACTGATGCCATTTTCACTGAGGTCAGGTGACCTTACCACCATCTTAACTGAAGTCAAGTGAGCTTGCCACCATCTTGGCTGAGATCCAGGTCAGGTGAACAAGTTCCACCATCTTTACTGAGGTATTCCCTTCTTGGTCCCCAGATTTTCTTATGTTTTTGGCTCAAAATTCCTATTGCTGACTCTGTTGCATTGTGTTTTGCACAGTGGCATGCCCTTGGTAGGATCTACCTAGAGCATCCATTTCTCCCAATTCTTGTTTACTCTGTGTGTGTGTTCATACATGTAATTTACATGCACCTACGTTTTCTGTTAAATGTTATAATTGTATGTTTATTACATCTCATTTCAGACTACAGTACAATAAGTCTCATGTTTTAAACTGGTATATACTTTTAAGCCTCTTACAAAGATACTTTATATTTAATCTAAACCTCATTTAAAATATATTAACATGTTCTCTGCTATTGTCAGCTCTGCCATTAACCTTCTATTGCAAACAGTTTTTTCTTCTTTCTATCTTTTTTATGAGTGTAAATCTTACCTGTTAAGTTAAGAGTCAATACAGTCAAGCTCAAATCCAGCTCTCCAGCCAGATTCTATACTGTAGCTGTATCTGATAAACAGACCTCAACTGCTCAGAGATCTGAGAAATATGGTATTTAAATATTTAGTTATTGAACTTCCCACAGGACAGGGAACCCTGATCGCTCTTTGGGCTCAGGAGGGAGGGGGACTTGATTGGGGGAGGGGGAGGGAAATGGGAGGTGGCGGCATCGGGGAAGAGACAGAAATCTTAATAAATAAATCAATTAAAAAATAAATCAATAATTCATTTGAACAAAACCTTGGAAGGTGATAAAGATTTAAACAGTCCCAGAGAATTAACGGTTGAAGCAGAAAAGGAACTGACAATGATTGAGGAAAAATTACAACAGGCACATGTGGACAGGGTGAATCCAGAGCTCAATTGTATTCTCGTCATATTACCATCAAAAATTTCTCCTACAGGAATTTTAATGCAGAGAGATGATATTATCTTGGAATGGATCTTTTTACCACATAAACCGAGTAAGAAACTCAAAACTTATGTGGAAAAAGTCTCTGAGTTAATTATAAAAGGCAAGCTGAGACTTCATCAACTAGCAGGCATAGACCCAGCAGAAATTATAGTGCCTTTCACTGCTGATGAACTATAGGAATTATGGGAAGATAATGAACCATGGCAAAGAGCTTGTGCTAATTTTTTGGGAGACATTAATAACAACTATCCTAAGAGCAAGAGGCTTAACTTCATAAAGAGAACTTCTTGGATCCTTCCTCGAATCGTCCGCGATGCTCCAATAACTGGAGCCCGTACGTTCTATACTGATGCCAATAAAACAGGGAAGGCAGGTTACAAGTCAGAAGACTTGGGTAAGGTGGAAGAAAATCCTTATGATTCTGTCCAGAAGGCAGAATTATATGCCATTCTTATGGTGCTAAGGGATTTTAAAGACCCTATTAATATAGTTACTGATTCACAATATGCAGAAAGAGTTATTTTACATATTGAAACTGCTGAATTTATACCCGATGATACAGAACTAACCTCATTGTTTATCCAGGTTCAAGATTTGATCAGGAACAGGCTCTGCCCTATGTACATAACACACATCTGATCCCATACAGGTCTGCCAGGTCCTCTAGCACAAGGTAATGCAGTTATTGATCAATTATTGATTGATAGTGTGCTACAAGCCTCTGAATTTCATAAAAAACATCATGTTAATAGCAAAGGTTTGAAGAAAGAGTTTTCTATTACATGGCAACAAGCTAAGGAGATTGTAAAGAAATGCCCTACTTGCTCTTTCTATAACCAAACGCCACTGCCAGCAGGGGCTAATCCTAAGGGCACCCATAGGAATGAAATCTGGCAGATGGATGTGTTCCATTTCGCAGAGTTTGACAAATTGAAGTATGTTCACCACACCATTGACACTTATTCAGGTTTTCAGTGGGCAACTGCTTTAAGTTCAGAAAAAGCTGATTCAGTAATCACTTATTTATTAGAAGTCATGGCTATCATGGGTATACCTACACAGATAAAGACAGATAATGGTCCTGCTTATGTCTCTAGGAAAATGAAACGTTTTTTTTTTGACTATTACAATATCAAGCATGTTACAGGTATACCCTACAATCCTACAGGTCAAGCAGTTATACAAAGATCAAACAGAACTATAAAGGATATGTTGAACAAACAGAAAGGGGTGGAAAACACCCCCAGAAATAGGTTACATAATGCTTTGTTAACCTTGAATTTTCTTAACACTAATGAGAAGGGAACAACAGCTGCAGAAAGACATTGGATAATGGAAAAGTCTACTGAACTGAATCAACCAGTTTATTTCAAGGATGTGCTGACCTCACAATGGAAGCCAGGAGATGTGCTGCGTTGGGGAAGGGGTTTTGCTCTTATCTCCACAGGTGAAGAAAAACTGTGGATACCATCAAAATTAATAAAGGTTCGGTATGAAGAGGAAAAGTCATTTGAAAAAGATAAATAACAATTCATTCACAAGGATGGCGAGCATGCTGATGGTAAGTAAAGTAAATAGGTTGGGGGCAGGGTTCTTTTCTTATCTCCACAGGTAAATACTGATCTTCAAAGAATTTAAGGGACCCTGAATAGTTAATTGTTGATGGATGGAAAATAGTTACAACCCACTGAGGATCAGTAAGTATTGATTTTTTACACGTATATCTATATGTTTTATTGAACACTTCTTATATATATATATATATATATATATATATATATATATATATATATATATGTAGAGCTGGTTTTGGAGTTGGACTATGGCTCAGTCCCTTTTCAATTTCAAGCCTGTTGACAAGAGGTATCTCAGAGTTTCTGTCTCAGATCAGGAGCCATGAAACAGGACAGAATAAGAATAATTTTATACTTGATAAACTTTCTTTGCTTTTCCTCATATCTGTGTCTTTCTTTGTATGTCAGCATGTGTCCTTGTTGTTAATGTTTAAATTTCCCATAACAAACAACAAATTTTCCTACAGTAATCTTTGAAGTTTCCAGGATGAAGATGGGGCCCCACAACATCAACTCAACCTGGTTTTTATGATGTCATGATTATTTTTTTTTCTTTTCAAGCGCTAATATTAGACTTGTTTTTTGGTACCAACTGCACAAGTCAATTTCAAATGGTGCACATTTTTGACAACACTCTGGCCAGACATTCTCAAAACGCACAGAGACTAATTACAATTTTCTTAGGTCAAAGGTTAATTAGGGAATTTTACCATCATTTGCTTTCACAGGAGCCCCTAAGAAGAACGTCGCCCCCATGTCAGCTTGAAGCAATCTTAGAGAACGATGACCCCTCTCCCAACAGAGTTTGCCCTCGGGGTTAGGGACATCTTTTAATGGTTGGTTTGGGGTTGATGGGATGGGGAGATGTTTTATGAAATTAGGAGTATGTACAAAAAAGGGGGGAGGATTAACTGGTTTGATGGGATTTTTGGTATTTGTGAGTTACTGTTTTTAGAAAATTGTATTGGTACTGTTTCCTGTATATTGATATATTGAATATTGAATGTGAGTGTTCCTACCTCTATTTTTGTATAAGAGTACGCTTATATTGTATTGATACATCTACCATATTACAATGTACATTTCTACCTCTGATACTACTTATGTAATATCATTGTTTACATTTGATATGTAATGACATTGTTTACAAATGAAGATCATTGTCTTCATATATTGCACAGTTGTTTATTCTTTTAGTCTTCAAGTTAGATAGGTATTGAGAATTATATGTTTGTCATGTTTATTTTTAGATTAATCAGGTCTTCTAGTTACCTAGAGATTATATTTAGTATAGATAGTATAATCTTCAGCCTCTTTAAAGAGCTGTAGAAAAATGGCCTTTAATCTAACCTAGAATTCTGTGCCTACGAGACATCATTACTCCTGGCAACACTACTCTACTCCCGAGAGAACGTTGAGCACCAAAGACACTCCACTGGGAGCTTGTCTTCTTGGCAGAACTGGCCTTTGGGTTAAGAAAAGCCCAATCCTCAACTACTGACAAAGATATGAAACAGGATTGTCTTATCTTGCCAAGACAGGGTAGCATAATTCTAAGAAAGTTCCTTGCATTTGATAATGGCATGTCAGTTATGTTAGGCCTTAGCCAAAGTTGGTTGACTCAACATTGCGAACTAGAATTTGGGTGATTGCCCAGGTAGTCAGTTGTCTCTGTCATTTTTGGCACATTTTGGATATTTCTCATTTGTTAAATAACATTTATTCCCTTCTCAGATCTTTGACGGAGTTGAAGATTATGTAATTGTAATTACTCTCTACATCATTTAGACTCTTTGAGATAGAGTGTCTGGTAAAACTTTTGTTCTCAATATTATTTGTTATATTTATTATTTGTTATAATTGTTTATAGTTGTAGTTGGTTTAGTTCTGTCTTATTTAGACAAAAGGGGGAGATGTAGGGAGAGCCCGCCTTTGGGGGCGGGACGGACTCGGGCAAATGTTTACAGATAAATTCAGGCGCACAGACGCTGCTGCGCTTCCTGTTTCCTGTTTTGGTGCAGCGCTGGAACTCCGGTTGCGTGAGTGTGCTATTTTCATTAAAGTTGTATAAACTTATACCCATCTGTCTGTATTAATCCTCCATTATCAGGCACTAATTAAAAAAATAGGTAAATACATCTCATGTTCCTCTGTGGGGGAGCATAGGCAGTTTGGATGCTCACCTTACTAGACCTGGATGGAGGTGGGTGGTCCTTGGACTTCACACAGGTCAAGGAACCCTGACTGCTCTTTGGGCTGATGAGGGAGGGGGACTTGATCGGGGAAGGGGGACTTGATCAGGGGAGGGGGAGGGAAATGGGAGGCGGTGGCGGGGAGGAGGCAGAAATCTTTAATAAATAAATAAATTTAAAAAATAGGTAATGCAGAATTCTTCATCAATGGACATTTGGAAAACTCTAAAAGTCAAAACATATGAGTTGATAACAGGCAGTCCAAGGTTCATCCAAAACCCGTTGTGTTTTAGTGTCCTATCTGTGTGTTAGCCATAATAAGGACTTTTAAAGACAAGGTAAAACAAAGTAGCCCATGTAAAATCATCTAGTGCAATGTATGCTTTCCAACAGATATTCCTAAAGCATTAATTTTTTTGAAAGAACAAAATAGCCATAAGAAATATCAACTTATATCCCATTTCAAAAAAGGAAAGCCTACAGAATTTTTTAATGGTTTTGGATTCCTCATCTGAACTTTCTTTCCTTAAGGCCATCCTTAACAAGCAAGCACAATTTAGGTTGTATAAAAAGAGGACAGTGGGCTCACATGGCACAAATAACTATGAAGCATATAGAAGTGTGCGGTCAGTTTTCTTTTCCTCCTCTTTCTGTTTTACTGAGCTGCGCCAAGCTCTATCACGGAGGAAAAGAGCAGACCTACACTCTTGTTAAGAAATTTGAGAAATTAGTTTAGAGGTAGAATACTTGCCTAGCACACACAAGGTACCAGGTTAGAGCCCCAAGGAATGGCAATGAAAAGGTTAGGAATACTCTGCTCAAGACAATCGTAGGGCCTGTCAAATGGCTCAGTTGCTAAACTTGAAGATCTGAGTTCCATCTCTCAAGGCCAAGGACCCATGGTGGAGAAAGAGAAGTGACTCCCAAAAATTATCTTCTGACCTTCAAGCACACAAATACACAAATACAAACACACAGACTCACACACATGCGCCCGTGCGCGCACGCAAACACACACACACACACACTCATACACACATTAAAATAAATAAAATGCCTTTACAAAAAGCTTTTTAAAAAGACTGTTGTGATAAGAATCAGAAATTTGGCTCAAGTTTGAACAAATCAAGGAAAGGGGGATGTTTATAGCCAAGGAGTCCTGTGAAGCAGACGATGGAAAGAAAATTACTCAAAATTATCTTAAACCTAAAGGGGTATTTGCTGCTATAATCTAAAAATTCAGCCTAGCAGGATTCTTATAAAAGGCAGGCAAGAATTTCTGCATCAAAAATTGAGGCAAAGGAATTTTGTGAGTTCTCTAGGGTTAATCAGATATAAAAAGTGGAGAATCCTTGCTAACCTGACTTAGAAGTATTCCTCCTAATATGAGAGAATGCAGGCATAACAAGGGCAGGGTGAACTCAGACAGCCAAAGTTGAGACTGACTTAAGAAACGAGATCAATGAAACCGTCTTTGTCACTCTTACATGTGCCAGCCAAGGATTTGGGTTACTCTGTTCTGGAAAACTCTAAAATAAACATTAGTCATTTATAAAACTGTGGTTGAAAATGATTCTGACTGAGAGTACTCCTCTTGCTCACTTTTGGACCAATCGCCATGTCTAAAAAAAAAAAGTACCATGATTGGGTAAACACAGTGTGTGGTTTCATGTGAATGACAAAGAGCTCTGTCAAAGTAGTGTAAAGGAGAGAAGACTCACAAGGAACCTGACAGAGTAAGATGGACAGATATGCCTGGTTTCCAATATTACTGCACTCACAGTACATATTTTCAAGTGACATCAAAAATGGAGGAGAACAAGTATGGATGGTGATAATAGAAATTATACTAGATTTAGTTCACAGGCCAAGAACATAGAATATTCTTTGATTGATTGCATTTATTTCCCTTATCTTACAGAATGCCTCAATAAAAAACCCAGTAAGTCAGTCCAGATATGCTTTTTTATTCTTTTGTGGTGGGCATCTCTCTCCTCTAAAATGGATTGGATCACTTTTAACATGCAGGTTTCATCATGCAAGCTTTACAAATCCTCTAAGGCCTCACTACATAACTTCACCATACCGTCTTTTCATAATTCCTCAAGAAAATATCTCTCCCTTATCCAACTGACATAGAATCAAGTTTCAGAACTTAGTGTAATTTATGTTTTACGGCTCACATATCCTCACCCTTCAAAAACTCACAATCCCTGCGTCTCCTGCATTATAGCATTTTCTTTTTACAGTTGAAACATTGTTCCATTATTAAAGGTAGAGCTCAAATGAAATTTGCTTCATGAACTACTCCATTAATTTCCATGTCTTAGGAGTTCACTCTGAGAATATGAATCTTTCTCTCCTTTCCTTCTATGAAGTTTTACTCCACATTAGATAGCTGCTTATTAATGATTTGCTTGTATGAGTATCTGTAAACAAACTGAAGAAGGTAGGTTCAGGCATCCTGTCATAAATCACAGAAGAATCACATTCTTGAAAATCAGAAGACGAGTCTTCTAGATAAATGAGATGTTCACCCTGGTCAAATGCTACAATTTTGACTTCTTTATCGCTAACTTCAGGGCCATCCTTAAGGATATTTTATGATTATCAAAATAATTTTATTGTTTCTTGATCTTTGTATACTTATGATCCTCTTTTGTCTTTTGGACCCCTCCATTTTTTTAGAAAATTTGTAAGTTTTATTATTCTATTCTATTCTATTTTCTTTTTTTAATTTTCTAAGTTCTTAAGTTTGCTTTTTTCTTGATATAAGAATAAATACTTAGTCAATATTATACTAACTAACTTAAGGAGAACCCTCACAGCAATAGTTATCTGTGGTGTTTTTAAAGTGGTGTTTTCAAGTAGACATTATTTTCTTCCAATTAAGACATTGAAGTTCATAGAGATCCCATAAGTAGTAAGAGTGTTGAGGGTTTGGACTGTATGTTTTGAATCTAAATCCAATGTTCTCCACTAAAATGCCAAGAAAAGAGAACAGGAAAAAATGACTCAATATTAAGACCACTGACTAGAACAACTTCTAAGGAGCAGGCCTGAGCCAGAGACCTTTGCAGGACCCGGCCAAGCCAGTGACCTCTGCTGGAGAAGGCCTAAGCCAACAACCTCCACCAGAGCAGGCCCAAGGCAGTGACCTCCACAGGAGCAGAAGCAGGTACAAGGGAGCAACCACCAAAAAAAGCAGGTCCAAGTCAGAGACCTCTGTGGGACCATGCCTAATTCAGGTACCTCCATAAGAACAGGCTCAAGTCAGAGACATCTGCAGGAACAGGCCCGAGCCAGTGACATGCGCCAGAGCAGGCCCTTGAAAGCAACAAGCACAGGAGCAAGTACAAGGCAGCAACCACCAAGGGAGCAGGCCCAAGCCAGAAACTGGTCCTAAGTCAGGAGGAACCTCTGACATGGAAATCTCTCCTATATCAACCTTCCAATGTTGTTCCTCTTATTTGTTTTTAATACTGAATGAGTCTAATTAATGCTACTCCGTATACACATTGGGTGTGGGGTAACTTGCTGAAGCATGATCAACCTATCAGGGGCCAAAGCCATTAAGGAAATGGATTCTTACCTAACAGTCATCAACTGCCACTAGCTCCTCAGGTAGGGGTGGGGACTCAAGTGCCCTTCCCCCAACCATGCTGTAAGGTTGGCTGGTTTGTTCTTGTACAGACAACCACGGCTGTTTGAATACATGCGTGTAGTGGTCCTGTCATGTAGAGAAGACACTGGATCACTGACCCCTATCCTCTCCACCTTTTGATCCTTATAATCTTTATGCTCTTTCTTCCATGCTACAATGGAACTCTTTACTCTGACCACCTGTGAGTTTCTGTATTAACAGTTATCAACCTCATGAAGAAGCTTCTCTGATGAGGACTGAGAGTTGCAGTAACCTGTGGATATAAACATATGCATTTAGAAGGTAGTTTCACACTACCTTTTTGCAAAATAATAGTTCTAAGTTCTCTAATAGTGCTTATAAACACCCCAGCCATGGGTTCTTGGCCAGATTCACAGTAAGAGACATACATATGTTTCTTCCTATGAACTGGTCCTTAAATCCAATCAGAAAAAAAAATTGGTTATCATCATAACATTTATGCGAGTATTGCACCTATGGGTATATCTTGTCATGGTAGCCATTATTGCAGCTCATGGGGTTGGTTCACAGATAGATAAGACTGTTGGCGACTTTTCCTCTCCAGTAGCCTGCATAGCTGTCATACTGTTCCTGCCATTGTGGAATCTAACTCTTTAAGACCATCAACCCAAACAAACTCTTTCTAAGTTGCCTTGGCCATGGTGTTTTTATCAGAGCAACAGAAAAGAAACAAGACATTAACCTCACTCTGACTCTTATTTCCTTCTGTACATGCATCACTAGAAAGTCAAGTCTTTTCTAATTAGTCTCTAAGCCTCTAAGTTGCTGTGACTTCTTAAAGTTCATATAGTCTCTCTGCTCATTTTAGATAAATTACAGAGATGTTCCCCCAAGTGCACTGATCTTTTCTTTGTCTTCTTCACCCTAGATAAATCCACTCAAGTTACTTTAGTTTTAGATTCTCAGTGCTATAATTTCTAATGAATATCTGTTTGTTGAATTTTAGACCATATTTGTAATTACTTTCAAAAATATTTGTGCAATGTGATTTAAACTGTTTGCAGTTATCTTCAGTCAATGCTAAATCTTATGTTGGTTTCTGTTAATGCTGTATACATTTAAATTTTTGTGACGAAGTTTCTCTGTGTAGCTTTAGATCCTATCCTGAAACCTGCATTGTAGATTAAACTGTCCTCAAATTCAGAGATTCACTTGCCTCTGTCTCCCAACTGCTGGAATTAAAGGTGTGCACCACTAAGGCCTGGATGTAATTAATTTGTAAAAGGGACCTACCAATCCCACTCCAAGAAAATGAGAATACTGGCTTATTGAACACAAGGGAGTGCAAGATCTAGTCACTACTCAGCTTCGTTACTGAAATGATACACAGAAAAACAGAGCCACCTTGCTTCTGAGTGTGCTGCTTGGTGGGAGTGTCAGCTCATTTCCTACTTCAGAACAGCTGACATCAAGAAAGGAAGGTAGAAAGTGAAGTTACAAACAAGTCTTGCCTCCTAGCTTATGCTGCCTTCTTGAGACAGGAGGATGCAGAAATTCAGTTTATGGGAAATCTCTGTTTGAATAGCTCAACAAAAAAGGCTAGATTAAGACAAAACCAGGAAAAGAGTGTTCATTATAACTAGTCTAACTATAACTACAAGTCTGACTATAACTACTCTAACATCACCTGTATTTTAAGAGTGGTAAGCAATAAATCTGTGTTGTAGAAAACTATAATATAACTGTTTTCTGACCATGAAATGAGACAATTCCATCAATCTAATACTTAGAACGTTGCTTTCTGATCACATACATATGTTTAGAAATCCACAAGGGACATCAGTAACAATGAATAGAACATCTATATTTGTGGCATGGGACATTGAACAAACATAGATTTCCTTTGAAAGAGGACAGGAATAAGCAAGCTAAAGTTGGTGTGTGCATTCTCATGAAATATCTTATACTGCTAGAAGTAGAGATAGCAGAGCACAGACTACCATAGTCCATTATACCACACTTGAACACAAATGTATTTCAGAAGAACAAATATCTATATGGAGATCTGATTCAAATATATTAGTCAAGGTTACCGAATGAGGAGGGAGGCAAATAGTGCTAGTAAAAAGAAAAATAGTGAATAAAATAGGAGGGACAGAATCTCATAAAATGAAAAACAGTGTGATAGATTTCAATAATGCAAGCAAATAAACATATAACTGTCAGTAGCGGGCAATTTACCCCATTCTCTATCTTTAAGTGAAGAGACTGGTAGAAAAATAACATCTATTTTAAACCAGGAATTAAAAATCAGGCAGACAAAGATATCAAATAGGTAAGGTGATGCCTATTTATGGGACACACGTTTTTACTGTTGCTGCTTATAGGATGTCACCCATAATTGATGCACTCTTAATAGGGTCCTATTACTTTGTACAGTAATTAGGTATAATATCTAAAATATGATCAGAAGATGAAGGGAAAGCCAATGCAACTAAAAGTACAGGTTTGAAGTAGCAAACTCTCTGAGTTCACCACAGTCTAACTTGGCTATATGAAGAAGGGAGGAAGCATAAGAAATTTCTCTTGCAGAAGTTTCATTAACGCTGCCCATTTTCAACCAGACATTGTAGTTCTAGCACATTTTCCCCTTTTCCAGGGTGTAAGTCATATCTGGGATGTTCAGGCAGCCTGCCATGGATTCCCTTCATCCCCAAAGGTGTCTGAGGTGGGGCATTGTGACATCTCAACCCCACCTTAGCTGCTCTTGGCTAGGGCAGACTTTGCTGACCAATCAGGGCTGAAGGGTGTGGCCCTCCATTGTTCTGGCAGAGGAGATAAGCAGGGTACTCAGAGCTCTGGGCCAGTCTGCTAGAAAGCCTAGCATGGGAAAGGTCCCCGAGAAACCTCCAGAGCCTAGTGCAGAGGCAGCCCCCTCGACCCTAGGGTCGAAGATGATGAAGCAGCAGCATGAGACTGCCCCTCATCCCAAGAACAGCTCCACGCAGACGACCCAGTGTGGCTGTTATTGTCATCAAATTGAGAAGGTGAGAGGACCTAAGCTTATTTCCTCCTTTCTGAAGCTATTCCCACCCCTGGGACTTTCTCTGGCCCCCTATAAAACCCCTCCTCTACCTCTGCCCCTTCTCATGAATCCCCCTCCACATGCATATCTATCTTTTCCCAAAGCAGTGCCCTGTGACCTTACTGTGTGATCCTTTCAGATTATTATGAAGAAGAAACAATCATTGCGAAGAAATACTCCTGGAAAGGCTTCTAGGAAAGCCATACAAATAAAAATTCCAACAGAGCCTAGCGAAACAGCGTTGGCATTACTGATTGAAGAAACAGGTGAGCATGATGCCTACCTGAGCGCACCTGAGCAGAGTCAACCGTGCTTAGACAGCTCCCGTACTTGTGTCGAGGTCCTGACCAGCTCCAAGACCCAAGGTGCAGATGAAGACCCAAGAAACACCGATGCATAGGTCTGGCAGCTGAGTTATGGTCAGTGATGTGAAAATCACATTTTAACACAAGGCCAAGTTCATTGTGGTTCCAATAAAAGTAATCAGATGTGAAAATGTGTATGTCCTCAGTCTCTGATTGTGGAAAAGGGAAGAAGGAAGGGAAGGGTGGGTAGATGATAACAGAGGAACTTTGGCTTCTACAACATTGAGAGTGGGATGAAGAGCCCCCTGATAAGCAGGCACTGGAGGTTCAGAACTGATCCAACACAAATGTCCCCTTGAAGATTTGTTTCACAAGGTAGAATGGAAAGCACTAGGTACGGCTGGGGCAAGGTCTCAGGACAGGACATCTGTAGGAAATGAGATGCGGGTCGCAGTTCCCATCCCGACTTAGACAACCCATCAGCTTTAAGATACATATGTCTTTATGGTATTTGTTACAATCCTCCATATGATCTCACCTCCCCTGTAATCAGATTGATGACTACCTTAATTGTCATCATAGAACATTCATTCAGTAACTGAAGGAAGCAGATGCAGAGATGCACAGCTAAGCACTGGGCCAAACTCCAGGAGTTCAGTCAAAGAGAGGAAGGAGTAATAGTATGAGCTAAGGGGTAAGGACCATGATGGGGAAACCCACAGAAACAGCTGACCTAAGCTAGAGGGAGCTCACTGACTCCAGACTGACAACCGGGGAACCTGCAGAGGAGACTGAGCTAGGCCCTCTAAATGTGGGTGGCAGTTGTGTGGTTTGGGCAGTTGGTGGGGTCACTGGTAGTGGGACCAGAATTTTTCAGGGAATTGGGGGCCTCAAGAAAGGGTTTCTCAATAGCTATGGAGCCAGTCCTAGAAATACCTCTTTAGACCAGGCTGGCCTTGAACTAACAGAGATCCTCCTGCCTCTGTTTCCCAAGTTAGGATTAAAGGCATGTGCCACCACCGCCCGGCTTTATCCCTACTGCATGAAATGACTTTTGGAGCCCATTCCCTATGGAGGCATACCTTGTTCAGTCTAGATGCAGGCAGGAGGGCCTTGGTCCTGCCTCAATGTGATGTGCCAGACTTTGTTGACTCCCATAGAAGACCTCATCCTCTCTGAAGAATAGATAGGGGTTGGGTGGTGGGAAGGAGAGGGAAGCAGGAGGAGAGGAGGGAGAGGAAATAGGATTGGTATGTAAACTACAAACAGGTAATTTAAAAAAATTTAAAAAGGCCCACAGAAGGGCCAAGACCTCCTCCTATTGCAAGGTGCCAGTATATTGCAAGGATGGTAATGGTGACTGGGAACTGCAAGTACAGCACTGATTCAGCCAAATTCATTCAGAAAATTGGGGAGGAGCAGGACAGTGAGGAGTGGTCTGCCAACCAGGGCTGGCCACCAAGCAGGCAGCAGTGTCTACAGGAAAATGTACAATAACTGACCTGCCTTTCCAAATAGCTTTACTGTGTATTTTCTAATGCTGGTTTTAATTCCTTCAGGAAGTATCCTGAAACTGATTTCTCAAAAAATTGTTTTTGAAAGAGAAAAGGGGGGCTGAACAGGTGACTCAGTTGTTTCCTTACAAGCATGAGGACCTGAATTTTGATCCCTCAGAACACACAGTAAAAAATAAAAATAATTAATCAGCTGGTTGTGGTGGCACATACTTTTAATTCCAGCGCTCAAGAGGCAGAGGCAGGTGAATCACTATACGTTCAAAGCCAGCCTAGTCTTCATAGAAAGTTTCAGGCCAATCAAGGCTACATATAAGAACCTGTCAAAGACCCCTGGTCATACTGTAATGCAAAATGCATTTTCTCCAACATCATATGTTCCCATAGGCTCTCACAGTCTCAACACAGTTTTAAAGTTCAAAGGCCAAAGTCTCTGGTGATACTCAAGGCAATCTTTTATTTGTACCTCCTGTAAAAGCAAAAAGCAAATTTCATACTTCCAACATACAATGGTGCTTAATGAATATTATCTTTCCAAAAGGGGGAGCTAAATTTAAAATGGATTGATTGTATCAATTTAATACTATTGAAGCATTAATATAAAAAGAAGTACAATGTAGATGTGCTTGACAGTATCGATGGTCCTGAAAATAATTATGATGTAAGAAGCCATTAAATTATATGATGTGTGATCTACTCTGTATAGACAAAAATCATATCAGTTTCTGTCCGTGAGAGGGCAGAGTGTGGGGAAGAAACTAGAAGAAAAAATGTAAAATGTAGCTGCAGATTTCTCTCCTACCTGCAAGGTCTCGAACAATCATTCTGAAGCTCATTATTAATTACATCAGCTTGGTCTATTAGCTCAAGCTTATTATTAACTAACTCTTACAACTTAAAGTAATCCTTTTCTACTAGATTATGTTTGACCACAAGGCTCATGGCTTTTCATTTCACATCTTGATTATGCTGCAACTGCTAGCATCTCCCTGACACTGCTTTCTTTCTCCCTGTATTCAGTTTGGCTTTCTTACCTAGCTATATTACACCCTTCCATAGGCCAAAGTAGTTTTATTCATGAACCAATAATAGCAACACATATTCGCAGCATACATAAGTACATCCCACTATATCTCCCCTCTTCTGTCTAATTAAAAAGGAAGGTTTTAGCATTGCCATAGTAAAATTACATATAACAAAATGGTTATCAATCAAGTATTACAGTTAGAACATTTGGTCCATTTGTATTTGACAAAATTAAAGAAAATACTCTATGGTCTATCCTATCTTTTTGTCTAAAATTTTATATCTAATTTATTTTAATCATAACTGAAGAAACCTATAATTATAACTATCTAGTCTTCAACTCCATTAAAAACTCAAGAAAGATATAATATTACCTGAGTAAACAAGAAGTGCATTGTAAGTAACTTCCAAAACCCTAGAAATGACAAGAACTTCTGATTCCCTCGACTGTCACCCAAAGTAATTCTGTAACATGAGGCACCCATATTCTTACTATTGGCCTAGAGTATTCGCATACTTCTCAGTGAAGTGGAAAATTTGAATACTTGTTCTACCCATATTAGCAGTTTGTCAATCATTTTCTTCTGTGCCCTGCAGAATGTCTGGAAGTTTTTTCTGTGAAGCAGAAAATTGAAGGGACCATCCTCCCTTGTTTTGATAGAGGTTAGCGCTCATTTTTATGTGGACCCTTCACATCCAGTTTATACAGCATACAGTCAAGCAGTCCAGGAAAGAGCAGTTTCTTGCCCTAATGGCTAGCCTTGCTGCATTGAAAGCAAACTTGACAAGGAACTTCTTCAATGCTCATCATCTTCTTGAAGCAATTGGGGCTGCCAGAAGCAGGCTTGTCTACTGTCAAGAAAAATCTAAGTTCTTAAAACATTTTAAATGTAATATTTTGCAGTTTGTTGAAGTGTTTGAAGATTACTTATCCATCTGAAATATATCTCTGCATATCTAGAAAACCTAAATAACATGACTCTAAGTTTGACTTTTAAATTGTATTTTAACTTTACACTACATTTTAAATGAGCTGTATAAACATAATGCTTTAAAAACCTGGAGGAATATACCTTAAATTTGTATCAATAAACCAAAATCCATACCAATATAAAATATTTTGAGATGAACAATTACTTTTTGGATTAAAGTAGATTTAATAATCTACTTTTAAACTATTTCTGTATCACACACCCCTTTTTCTTCAGAAAGTCATTGACTATGATCATAAATCATTTAAGCAATCCTCTTTAAATGAAAACAAACATTTATCAATAATATTTTGGGAGTTTGGGCATAGTATACTATACTGCTTCCTGGTTGAAGGTGTAGGTAATCTCATGGGGATCATGAGAAAATATAGAATTTTGGTTAAAACTTGGCTGTAGTAGTCTATAAGGCTGCAGAATCTCAACCAGTTGCCTTGATGTCAGAACAGCTGACATCACGAAAGGAAGGCAGAAAGTAAAGTTACAAATGAGTCGTATCTACTGGCTTATGCTGCCTTCTTGAAACAGGAGGATGCAGAAATTCAGTTCATGTGAAATATCTGTTTGAATAGTAACCAAGAAGGCTAGATTAAGACAAAACCAGAAAAAGAGTATTCATTATAACTAGTCTAACTATAACTACAATCTGATTGTAACAACTCCAACATTTTATTTTAATATTTTAATAGTGGTATTTTAAGAGTGGTAAGCAATAAACATGTGTTGTAGAAAAAACATAATTTAACTGTTATAGGACCCTGAAATGAGACAGTTGCATTAATCTAAGACAATTTGCTTCTTTACCACATACATATGGTTAAAAGTCCACAAGGGACAAAAATAACAATGAAAAGAACAGAAATATTTGTGGCATGGGATATTGAACAAACGCAGGTTTCCCTTGAAAGAGGATGGGAATGAGCAAGCTAAAGCTTGTGTGTGCCTTCTCATGAAATAGCTTACACTGCTAGAAGCAGTGAAGTAAAGCTAGCAGGGCACAGACTCCCATAGTCCTTTGTACTACACTGGAACACAAATATATCTCACAAGAACAAAAATATATATGAGGACCTGATTCAAATATATTAGTCAAGGTTACCTAATGAGGTGTGGGGGCAAATAGTGCTAGTAAAAAGGAAAAAAATGAATAAAATAGGAGGAACAGACTCTCATAAAATAAAAAACAGTGTGATAGATTTCAATAATGAAAGTAAATAGACATATAACTGTCAATAGAGGGCAGTTTATCAGTTTCCTGTCTGTAAGAGAAACGACTGGAAGAAAAATAACATCTATTTATTATTATTATTATTATTATTATTATTATTACAAATTTTCACCTCCTCCTCTCCTCCCATTCCCCTCCCCTTACCCCAACCCCCCTCCCTTTCCCTCTCCAGTTCAAAAAGCAGTCAGGGTTCCCTGCCCTTTGGGAAGTCCAAGGTCCTCCCGCCTCCATCCAGGTCTAGGAAGGTGAGGTTCCAAACAGACTAGGTTCAAACAAAGCCCATTCCCTATGGAGGGATACCTTGTTCAGCCTAGATACAGAAAGAGGGTTGTGGTCCTTTGTCAATGTGATGTGCCAGACTTTGTTAACTCCCCATGGTGGGCCTCGACCTCCCTAGGGAATAGATAAAGGGGTGGGACAAAAGTGGGGAAGCTGAAGGAGGGGAGGGAGGGAGAACTGGGATTGGCATGTAAACTAAAAATAGTTGTTGTTGTTTTTTAAAGACCCACAGAAGGCCCAAAGACCTCTTCCTATTGCCAGGTGCCAGTATACTGCAAGGGTAGTAATGGTGACTGGGAGCTGCAAGTGCAACACTGATTCAGCCAACTTCATTCAGAAAATTGGGGAGGAGCAGGAGTGGTCTGCCAACCAGGGCTAGCCACCAATCAGGCAGCAGTATCTACAGGAAAATTTAAAACAATTGACCTGCCTTTCCAAATAGCTTACTCTGTATTTCCTAATGCTGGTTTTAATTCCTTCAGGAAGTATCCTGAAACTGATTTCTTTTTTCCCTTTATTTTAAATTTATTTTTCCATTCAAAAAATTTACACTTCCTCCCCTCCTCCCATTCCTCTCCTGCTCCCATTCCCCTCCTGCTCCCACACTCACCCACTGACAATAGGACAAGATTGTGGGCTGGCTCAAGTCAGCAACCTCTGCATGAGCAGGTAAGAATGAGCAACAACCAAGGGAGCAGGCCCAATCTAGAGATCTCTACAGGACCAGGCCCAAGCCAGGAAATTCTGCTGGTGCAGGCAGGAGACAGCGACACCTGCTGGAGCAAACCTAAACCAGCAACCTATTCTGGAGTAGCACAAAACCATCCACCTCCAGGTGACCAGGCTCAAGCCAGTAACCTCAGCAGGAGTGGCCCAAACAAGAAACATCATAACAGGCCTGAAAGAACCAGGGATTGCAGTAGAACCCGCGGGAGCCCCAAGTGGCCTCCAGGAATGCTGAGTGATCTCCAGGGTTACGAGAACTGTGGCCTCGACTGCACCATGAGGATCAGCCATCTGAGCCTTGGTTTCACTGGCACCTGAGAGCTGATGAGCCCAACTATACCAATCAGAGGAAAAGATGGACAGAAAAGGTAAGAACACAGTCAACACCAAAAAGAGCAACTGTAGTGATAAGTCAAGCAGGCCTACTTTTCATCTCACCCAGCTCCCACACAGCTAGCTTTACACCTGAAATAACAACACACAAATTGTATTCTTTTAAACACTGCATGGCCCATTATATCTAGCCTCTTCTTGGCTAACTCTCATATCTTGCTTAACCCATTTCTAATAATCTATGTAGCACCACAAGGTGGTGGCTTACCAGGAAAGATTCTAGCCTACGTCCGTCTCAGGTCGGAGAATCATGGCATCTGCCTCATTTCCCTTCTTCCCAGCATTCTGTTCTGTCTACCCCGCCTACCTAATTTTCTGTCCTATCAAAGGGCCAAGGCAGTTTCTTTATTAACCAATGAAAGTAACACATAGACAGATGACCCTCCTCCATCAAGAAACATGACACCAACAAAAATTAATGGCTCTACAACAGCAAGATTGAACACCCTAATATAGATGAAACTGAAGAAAAAAACCTAAAACTAGCTTTAGGAGAATGTTTGAGGCACTTAAAGAGAAATAGAAAGATTCTCTAAAGGAAATTGAGGAAAAGACAAACAAAAAAATGGAAGAAATCAACAAATCTTTTAAAGAAAGCAATTAAGCAGATGAAAGAAAGAATTCAGATAGAGACAATAAAGAAAACACAAACTGAGGGAATTCTGGAAATGGAAAATATGAGAAAACACTCAGGAACCACAAATGCAAGTATAAATAGCAGAATACAAGTGATAGAAGAGAGACTCTCAAGTGCTGAAGACACAATAAAGGAAATAGACTTGTCAGTCAAAGAAAACATTAAATCTAACAAAACCTTAACATAAAATATTCAGGAAATATGAAACACCATGAAAACACCAAACCTATGAATAATAGGGATAAAAGAAGAAGTCCAATTCAAAAGTACAGAAAAAATACAAAACCATAGAAGAAACCTTTCCTAACCTAAAGAAAGATATGCATATGAAGATAGAAGAAGCTTATAGAATTCCGAATAGACTGGACCAAAAAAGTCCCCTTGACATATAATAGTCAAAACAGTAAACATACAGATTAAAGAAAGAATATTAAAAGCTGCAGAGGGAAAAGGATGAGTAATATATAAAGGCAGAACTATCAGGATTACACCTTACTTCTCAATGGAAACAAAAAATGCCAGAAGGTCCTGGTCTACTCTTATGCAGACTTTATAAGAGACCATGGATGCCAGCCCAGACTACTATACCAGTAAAACTTTCAATTACCATAGTCGAACAAAACAAGATATCTTATGACAGAATCAAATTTAACCAATACCTAGTCATAAACACTCTTGCACAAAAGTACAAGAAGGAAAACTGCAACACAAGGAAGTTAGTTCCATCCACAAAAACACAGACAATATATGACCTCACAACATCAAAACCCAAAATAGGGAAACATACAAAATAACATCACGAACAAAGAAAACTAAATAACAGAAAGGAGCAATCCCTGGTCACTAATATCCATTAATATAAATGGATTCAACTCTCCTATGAACAGACACAGGCTAACAGATTGGATCGAAAAACAGAATCCATCCTTCTGCTGCATGCAAGAAACACACTTCATCCTTAAAGACAGACATTGCCTCATATTATAAAGGGTTGGGAAAACATTTTCCAATGAAATGGACCTAAGAAACAAGCTGATGTAACTATCCTAATATCTAACAATATAGACTTCAAACTAAAATCAATCAAGAGAGACAAAGAAGGACGTTTTATATTAGTCACAGGAAAAATCCTTCAAAAGGAAATCTCAATACTGAATGTCTATGCCCCACATACAAGGGCACACTATATGTATAAGAAACAGTACTAAAACTTAAATCACACATTAAACCCCACACACTAATAGTGGGAGACTTCAACACCCCACTCTCACAAGTGTGAACAGATCTGCCAGACAAAAAATTAACAGAGAAATAAGAGAACTATCAGATGGTATGACTCAAATGGACTTAACAGACATCTATAAAACATTACATTCAAAAATAAAAGAATATATCTTCTTCTCAGCACCTCATTGAACCTTCTCAAAAACTGAACACATACTAGGTAACAAAGAAAACCTCAACAGATAAAAAAATTGAAATAACCCCATTTATCTTATCGGATCGCTGTAGCTTAAAATTAAAATTCAACAGCAACACTAATTTCAGAAAGCCCACAGACACATGAATATTAAACAATTCTCACATGAATCAACAATGGGTAAAGGAAGAAATTAAAGACTTTCTAAAATTTAATGAAAATGACCACAGAACATACCCAAACTTATGGCACACAATGAATGCAATGTTAAAAGGAAAATTCATAGCACTACATGCCTAAATAAATAAGCTGGAAAAATCCCACACTAGTGAGTGAACAGAATATCTGAAAACTCTTGAACAAAAAGAAATAAACTTACTCAGGATGACTAGACAACAGGATATAATAAAAATGAGAGCTGAAATCAACAAAACAGAAACGAAAAATAATAATACAAAGAATCAATGAGACAAGAAGTTGGTTCTTCAAGAAAATCAATAAAATAGACAAACCATAATCCAAAATAATCAAATGGTAAAGAGAGGATATACAAATTAACAATATTAGATATGAAAAGGGGGCATAACAACAGGCATGAAGGAAATTCAGAGAATTGTTAGGTCATACTTCAAAAACCTGTACTCCACAAACCTGGAAAACTTAATGAAAATGAACAATTTGCTGCATAAATATCACTTGCAAAATTAAATCAAGACAAGATAAGCAAATATGAGAGACCTATAATTGCCAAAGAAATAGAAACAGTCATCAAGAGCCTTCCAACCAAAAGAAAAAGCCCAGGCCCAGATGGTTTCAGCAGAAATTCTACAAGATTTTCAAAGAAGGACGAATACCATTATTACTCAAATTGTTACACACAATAGAAGCAGAAGGAACATTGTCAATCTCCTTTTTTGAGGCTAAAATTACCCTAATACCCAAACTACACA
Organism: Microtus agrestis; assembly: GCA_902806775.1. Lineage (NCBI taxonomy): Eukaryota > Metazoa > Chordata > Mammalia > Rodentia > Cricetidae > Microtus > Microtus agrestis. The sequence continues at coordinate 33,697 of CADCXT010000891.1, forward strand.
AAGACATTACTAAGAAAGAGAATTAAAAACCAATCTCACTCATGAACATTGTTGTAAAAATACTCAGTAAAATGTTGGCAAACTAAATCTAAGAACCCATCAGAAAAATCATCCACCATGACCAAGTAGGCTTCATCCCAGAGATGCTGGGATGGTTCACCATATTAAAATCTGTCAAAGTAATCCACCATATGAACAAACTAAAAAAATATGATCATCTCATTAGATGCTGAAAAAGCCTTTGACAAAATACTCAATCCCTTCTTGATGAAGGTTTTGGGAACAGCATGGATATAAGGAACAAACTTAAATATAATAAAGGCAATATACAGCAAGCCAACAGCCAATAAAAACTAAATGGATAGACACTCAAGAAATCACACTGAAATCAGAAACAAGACAAGGCTGTCCACTTTCTACATACCTATTCAATATAGTACTGGAGTTTCTAGCTAGTGCAATAAGACAAAAAAAAGGAGATCAAGGGGATACAAAGCAGAAAAGAATTCAAACTCTCACTATTTGCTATTGATATGATAGTTTACATAAGTGAGCCCAAAAATTCTACCAAGCAACTTCTACAACTCATAAACATCTTCAGTAATGTAGCAGGATACAGCATTAACTCAAAAAAATCAGTATCCCTCCTTTACACAGATGATAAATGCGCTGAGAAAGAAATCAGAGAAACATCACCCTTCACAATAGCCATAAATAACATAAAATATCTTGGAGTAACTCTAACCAAACTAATGGAAGAACTTTAAATCTTTGAAGAAAGAAATTGAAGAAGACACCAGAAAATGGAAAGTTCTCCCATGCTCTTGGGGAGGTAAAATTAACATATCAAATATTCAATCTTACCAAAAGCAATTTGCAGATTCAATGCAATCCTAGGAAAATTCTTCAGAGACCTCAAAAAAACAATACTTAACTTCATATGGAAAAGCAAAAAACCTACAATCGTCAAAAAAATCTCTAGAGTAAAGGAACTTCTAGAGGTGTTTAATCCCTTACTTCAAACTCTACTACAGAGCTACAGTACTGAAAACAGCCTGATATTGACATAAAAAATAGACAGAGAGGACCAATGGAACTAAATCAAAGACTTGGATATCTATCCACATGCCTATGAGCACCTGATTTTTGACAAAGAAGCAGAAAATATAAAATGGAAAAAGAAAGCATATTCAGCAAATGGTGCTGGCATAACTGGATATCAACATGTAGAAGCATGAAAATAGATTCATATCTATCACAAAACTCAAGTCCAAATGGATCAAAGACCTCAACATAAAACCAACCACACTGAACCTCATAGAAGAGAATGTGGGAAGTATACGTGAGCACAATGGCACAAGAGACCACTTTCTAAATATAACCCCAGCAGCACTGACACTGGGAGAAACAATTAATGAATGGCATCTTCTGAAACCGAGAAGCTTCTGTAAAACAAGAAAAAGAGTCAACAAGACAAAGCAGCAGCCTACAGAATGGGAAAAGATCCTCACAATCCCCACATTGGACGGAGGGCTGGTCTCTAAAATATACAAATTTATTGATAAAATCAAGAAATTTATCATCAAATTAACATATAATTCAATAAAAAAATGGAGTACAGACCTAAACAGAGATCTCTCAACAGAGGAATCTAAAATGGCTGAAAGACACTTAAGGAAATGCTCAACATCATTAGCCATCAGAGAAATGCAAATCAAAACAACTCTGAGATTCTGACTTACACCTGTAAGAATGACCAAGATGAAAAACACTGATGACAGCTTTTAATGGAAAATATGTGGGTTAAATGGAACACTCCTCCATTGCTGGTAGGAGTGCAAACTGGTAAAGCCCCTTCAGAAATCAGTATGATGATTTCTCAGAAAGTTAGGAAACAACCTACCTGAAGACCCACAGCAATACCACTTTTGGGTATATACCCACTGAAAGGATGCTGAACACAAGCACATATGCTTAACTATGTTCATAGCAGCATTATTTGTCATAGCCAGAACATGGAAACAACCTAAATTCCCCTGGAATGAAGAGAAGATAAGGAAAATGTGGTGCATTTGCACAATGGAGTACTATACAGAAAAAAAAATGACATTTTGAAATTTGCAGGCAAATGTACGGATCCTTTAAACAACATATTGGGTGAGGTAACCCAGATCCAGAAAGATAGACATAATATGTACTCACCCATTAGTAGTTTTTAGAAATAAAGCAAAGAAAACCCAGCCTACAGTTCCTAATCCCCGATAATCTAGACAACAAAGAGGACCCTAAGTGAGACATACATGGAAAGTAGAAAAAGATGTGATCTTCTGAGTAAATTGGGAGCATGGGGACCAAGGTAGAGGGTAGAAAGGAAGTGGAGAAAAATATGTAGCTCAATAAAAAAATTTAAAAGATACAAAAGAGCACTGATTATTCTTCCAGAGGACCAGGGTTCAATTTCCTCATTCATGTGACAGCTCACAAGCAGATCAGTAACTCCATTCATATGGGATCTGATACCCACTTTTGCCTTTCGTGGATGCTACATGCAACTGATGATATACAACCAGGAAAAACACTTGTATACATAAAGTGCTTTTTTAATGTCAGAAAAAGGAACAAGAAAGTCATACTTTTGTGGTTATAAGCAAAATGAAGAAAACTCTAAAAGAGGCTTTGAATACTCATCATAAATTTTTTTTCTGATGATCAAAGAGAGTAAAGAAAACCACCATCTGTCATGGTGACTTGAATAAGCTACCAGTCTTAAGAAGTGAAAACATGATATGTGGATTGGGTTTTCAGACTATTGATGTGGGAGTGATTTCTTTTTAATAAAGAAACTGCCTAGGCCCATTCGATAGGCCCACACTTAGGTGGGTGGAGTAAACAGAACAGGATGCTGGGAGAGAGAAGCTGAGTGGAGGAGTCGCCATGATGTTCCCATGCCAGGCAGACGCAGGCTAGAATCTCCCCTGTAAGCACACCTTGGGGTGCTACACACCTTATAAGAAACGGGCTAGTCCAGGTGCGAGAGCTAGCCAATAAGAGGCTAGAGATAACGGGCCAGGCAATGTTTAAAAGAATACAGTTTCTGTGTAATTATTTCGGGGCATAAGTAAGCCATGTAGACGGCTGGGTGCAGGGGACGCAGCCCAGCCGCTACCAATTGCAACAGACTATAAACTTGAATTTACTTTAAATGAAATTAGAGGAAATGGGAAAGCATGCACAAGGTCAAGATCTTAATTAATACAGCCATTAAGAAAAATAACCTGAGGTTTCCTCAAAAACCATGAGAACTCAAACTATCATGATCTAGTGATTCCATCATTTGTCATTTACCCAAAAGAAAAGAAGTCAGTATGGTAAAGAGATATTCACATTCCCATATTTATTTCTGTGCTGTTCACAATAGCCAGGAGATTTTGAAACAAATAAGTGGCCATCTACATAGATAAATGAATGAAGAAAATGAATAGTACACACAACAGTATACTATTTGGTCATAAAAGGAATGAAATCCTATCATTTTGCAACATCGTAGATACTGCTGAAGGATATTATATTAGGTAAAATAATCCAAGTATAGAAAAAAAGCTGCTATATGATCTCACGTGTATATGGAATCTAAAACTATATAAGGCAAGGGAGCAGAAATTTCAGTAGTTGTTACCAGTGTCTGGCAAAGGTAGGAGGTATAAAGAGGATGGTTACTAGGTACAAAGATGAAGGTGAATAGGAGGAACAGCTATACTGAGATAGAATAATTATGGTTGGTAACAAGTAAATACTTTATAATAGCTAGTACAGAATCTTTAATGTTACCAAGACAATGAGATGGTAAAGATTTGAGATGATTAAATATTACATGTTGAATACAAGTTTTCCAAGATCATATTGGTTATCATCAATAGTGGCAAATGTTAAAGCCCAATTACTTTTCTAAAATTAAGGGCTGGAGAAATGACTGAGTGGGCAAAGAACTTGCTGCACAAGAAAGAAAACATGATCTTAGATCCCCAGCAACCATGTAAAAGATAATCATGGCAGCAGTCATCTATTGTCAAAGCACTGGGGAAATAGAGACTGGCAGATTTTTGGAGCTTATTGGCCAATCAGACTATAATATCGAGATTCAGTGAGAGACCCCACCTCAAAAATAAGTAGAAGTCTGGCCCCCAGCAGAAGGGAATATCACAGAAGAGGGAGAGGAAAGATAAGTGGCAAAGATTAGAAAGGATGTCTGAGAAACAATCTTTTAGATATGGCAGGGATAATGTACTCATGAACCCTAAGCAACTGTACTTACTTGAACAAGATGGAGGCTGCTAACATTCCAGCATGAATGGGGAGAAGCACATGAGAGCTCTTGGCAGTTGGTGGCTGTTTGAGAAGGAAGGGTCAGTTTTTCTTATGCAGGGGTGTTAGACTTGCTATGTTCCAGTGAATTGCTTCCCACCTATGCATATTTATGTGGTACTAATTTTATACTCTGTGGGATACACACACACACACACACAAGCATGAAGTTGGGAGCTGGAGTAGGGAGTGAATTATGATCAAAACACTGTATTGTATTCATAAAATAAAATTTTCAAACAAAAGGAAAATTTCAGAGTATAAAACAAGCAAAAAAATTCTGATGAAAATAAAAACAAAATAAGGTATAGAGCAATTGAGAAACATATCCTCTATCAGACTCTAACACCCACATGTTTCTATATACACATAAATACATACATACATACCACACACACAAATTCTAAAAAGAAAAATAAAATAAAGATGTCCTTAAAGAAAGCTACAGAAAAGATGATTCTCACAAGCATGCACCCAGACAATGAAAACCTTGGATTACTGATTCTAAACCCGAATTTTCTTTAAATTGTCATACACACTATATCCTTGCTACCCTTCATCTGCTGCTCCTCATTTTTCTTTTCCTTCCTTCAATCCATTCTAAACACCAACCTAAATATTTATTATATTTTTGTAATATCCATATTTCACCTATGTAAACTAATAACATATTGGAAAATTTTGGTAAATAAATTACATGTAAAAAGAAATGCCCAGTCTAATTGTAAGCAGAATGGTTCATCAATTAAAAAATTCCTTGATCTCACTTGATTGATTTTAACTTATGCTGTTGAAAGCTCTAGATGGCAATATCTGAATGCATATAAATATCTGTACCATGCTCCGTATGTCTTTATTTGATTATCTTAGAACCTAGATATCTGTAGACCAAAATGAAGAACAAAGATTCAGCTACCATTTCATCATGTGGATTGAGAGGATTTCTTCCTTTCTTTTTCTTCTTTTTTTGATTTTTTTACTTTATTTTATGTGTACAAGTGTTGAGGGAAGCTGTTAGATTATTCCCTGCTTCCCAGAGGGAAATAATCTCTCACAACCTATATTATTTGTAATATTGTTTGACCAATAGCTTAAACATATTGATAGCTAGCTCTTATATTCTAAACTAACCCATCTCCATTAATCTGTGCATCACCACAAGGTCGTGGCCTACCAGCAAAGTTTTGGGAATCTGTCTCTGGCAGCAGCTACATGACTTCTCCCTGACTCTGCCTACTTACTTTCTATATGTTTTCCAGCCTGGCTATTGTCTGTTAAGTCATTGGCCAAATGCAACTTCTTTATTCATTAACCAAGAGAAAAACCACATATACAGAATAACTTCCCACACTATTTCCCCTTTTCTGTTTAAATAAAAAGGAATGTTTTAACTTTAACATGGTAAAATTACATATAACAAGACAGGTATCAAGCAAGAATTATAGTTACAATATTTCTATTTACTTTATTTTTATCATAACTAAGGAAATCTATAACTATCTAATCTTCACATCCATCAAAGGCTCCAGAAGGATACAATATTACATAAGTAAATAGGAAGTGCATTGTAAGCAACTTCCAAAACTCTAGAATTAACAGAGGCATCTTGCTGCCTGGACAGTCACCCAAAGTTTTTTGGTAACATTGCAGGCACCCATCTTTAACCTACTGGCCCATAGGATCAGGCAGACTTTTCCATGAAGTAGGAAATTTCAAAGACAGTTTCACCTATATTGGTAATTGGTCAGTCACTTCTGTGTCCTGTAAAATGTCTGGCAGACTCTTTCATAAAGCAGGAACCCCGAAAGACTATCTCATCTTCTTTAGGCAGCTTTAGCAGTCATTTTTCTGTGGGTCATGAGAATCCAGTCAAGCAGAATGGCTAACAAGCTCCATAAAGAACCTCTTTCAATGCCATCTTCCTCTTGAAGTAATTGGTGATGCTATGAGCAGATGTGTCTCATTGTCATGAAAAGTTTAAGTTCTTAAAACATTTTAAATGCCATATTATGAAGGTCTCTGAAAAATTTGAAAAATACCTATCTAACTGAAATATATCTCTATATATCTAGAAAATCTAACTAACATGACTACAAACTTGACTATTATATATGACTATCCATTAATCTGTATTTCTTTTTTTTAATTTATTTATTGATGTATTTATTATGTGTACAGTGTTCTGTCTGAATACCAGAAGAGGGCACCAGATCTCATTACAGATGGTTGTGAGTCACCATGTGGTTGCTGGGAATCGAACTCAGAACCTCTGGAAGATCAACCAGTGCTCTTAAACTCTGAGCCATCTCTCCAGCTAACCTGTATTTCTTAATTATACATTTCATTTTTAAATAGGGTGCATAAACACAATACCTTAATCAAGAGTAGAAATATATATACAACAAAATTGATCTTAAGTTTGTATCAATAACCCAAGATCCACACCAATGCAAAGCATCCATTTCTATAGCATATCTCCCTTTAATATAAATAAATATTTATAAGCAACATTTGGGAATTTGGGTGCAGTTTTTCCAAGCTACTTCCTACTTTTTGTTGGGCAAAGTATTTCTGGAAGTGTTCATGTCAACCTTTTAGAGGGTCTTGGTCCATCAAACCATATTAGTCTACAAGGAATCCACAGGTTCTTATCCTCTGTGGAAACAAAACAAAAATCTCTTTTCCAAAAGAACATATCCTTAAACTTAAATTTTGAAGTCAAGATACCTTTAAAATACATATGTTGGTTTAGCTTAACATCCCATACAAGGAAATGCATCTCTGGACTTAGCTCATTTACAGTAAAAAAATCAAATAGAACATAAGATAGTTAATCCAGACTCCATGTCTATATTCCATCTTTACATGGCTTATTTTCTTTACTCCTTTAATCTATGACTGTATTTTGTCTCTTTAATGACTTTACATTTTTAACCATTTTTTATAACTCTCTGTACTCTTTTTCTTATCTCTTCTACACCTATGTACATTTTTCCAACACTTTGGCCCATTTAGGAGGTCTTTTTAATCTGAATTTGTCTTTATTGTCTATCGTAATTCTCTTCATAATTCTCTTCAGACCAGGACTGCTTCTTAAAATGCTAAGTGTCATGCCCAGAACTAAGGCTGCTTTGCCTTTCAGCTCCACCCAGTTCACCATGGTGAAGTCATTTTCACTGCCTCTAAGACTTCCTACTATGTGGGAGCCATCCTTACCACCACAACTCTGAGAAGCACCATGCAGCATATATACCCTTTTTATCTGAGTGAAAGCTAAATATGTCATGCAGCACATTGTGAAACCTGGAAAAATCTCTGTGCATGGCATCAAGAATATTCCTGCCTCTGAACTCTTAGCAGAACAGATCCCAGCACTAGACCAGGCAGGGAGTGCTAATGTGGTCTGAAATGTTTGAGGCTGATGCCCACCACCCACTTGGAGTTTAGATTCATTTGTGATCATTCAGATTCAGGAGGAAAGTAGCTGAGACCATGCCCATGGCTTAGGGCTTCCCACCTGTGCAGGTGGAGGAATCAGATCTGCTAGGAATGTACAGGCAGGAAAACATGGTGGATTCCCATAGCAATACACAGAGACAATTTCAGTCTACACAGAGAATGGACCTCTGCCATGTTGGACTGGGTGGAGCCAAAAGGCAAAGCAACCTTAGTCCTAGCCATGTCGCTTGGTATTTTTAGAAACTGTCCTGGTCAGAAAAGTATTACATATATGCAATAAAGACAAATTTAGATGAAAAAGACCTCTAAATAGGTCACAGTGTGTTTTAAAAAATGTATGTTGGCTTGGGAGAGAGAAGAAATACAGTATAGAGAGTTATAAAAAGAAGTAAATGGTTATTAAAAAATAAAACAAAACCTTTAAAGAAACAGAGTAAACTTGTAGAAAAAGTAATAAAGAAAAATAATAAGCCATGTAAAGATAGAATATACACAGAGAGTCTGGATTATGTATATTATTTTGTTTTCTTTAATTTTTTTGACTGTGAAGGAGATATTATATGTGCTATTAAGCTAAACCAGCATAGATATTTTAAAGGTATCATGACTTCAAAATTTGGGTCTAAGGATTTGTTGCTTTAGAAAAGAGGTTATTCTTTTGTTTCTACAGAGGAAAAAAACCTGGGAATTCCTTCCAGACTAATGTGGTTTGATGTACCGACCCCCCAAAAAAAGTTGCTGTAAATATCCCCAAAATTACTTTGCCTAACAAAAATCAGGAAGCAGTTTGGGAAAAACTATACCCAAATTTCCTAAATGATTATTTATAAATGTTTGTTTATATTTAAAGGGGGATATGCTATAGATTTGAATACTTTTCATTGGTATGGATCTTGGTCTGTTGGTAGAAATTTTAGGTCAATTTTGTTATATGTATATTTCTGCTCTTGATTAAGGTATTGTGTTTGTACAGTTCATTAAAAAATGTAATGCACAATTAAGAAATACAGGTTAATAGATAGTCATCTATAATAGTCAAGTTTGTAGTCATGCTAGTTAGGTTTTCTAGGTGTACAGAGGTATAGTTTAGATGTATGGACATTCTTCAGATCTTTCAAAGATTACAGAATATTACATTTAAAATGTTTTAAGAACTTAGAACTTTTCATGACAGTGAGAAATATCTGCTCCTGGTGGCACCAATCTGAAGGTGGAAGTTATGAAATAATCACACACTAGCTCAGAATTGCATATGATAAAGCGTTATTTATTTAGGGATAGACTCAAAGATCACAGTCCTTTGCACGAATAGGGAACAGAAACCAAATTCAGCAGCTGGAAGCAAGAGAGCAAGCATGTGCTTTACCTCAGCAGTTATAGCATAAGAGACCATGCACAGGTAGGCTGGTACCTTAAAGACTATTGGATGAAGGAGCTTCCATGACACCAATCTACTTTAAGACTATGATTACCATCGAAGAGGCTTCTCATGGCATTTGTTAGTCATTTGGGCAGGAAACTGCTCTTGCCTAAACTGTTTAACTGGATTTGCAGGACCCACAGAAAAATGACTGCTAAAGTTGCCTAAAGAAGGTGAAACAGTCCTTTGGGTTTCCTGCATCATGAAAAGGTCTGTCATACATTCTATAGGACAGAGAAGAAAGCAACTAATGGGCTTTGCCATTGCAAGGCAGAACAGATCTTCAAATTTCCTTCTTCATGGAAAAGTCTGCCATATACTATGGTCCTGTGGGCTGAAGATTTGATGCCCCAACGATACAGAATAACTTTGAGCAACTGTTCAGGCAACAAGATGTCTCTGTTAAGTATAGAGTTTTGGAAATTACTTACAATGCGCTTCCTGTTAACTTGGGTAAGATTATATTATTCTTGGATCTTTGATGGAATTGAAAAATAGATAGTTATAGTTTTCCTCAGTTATGATAAAAATAAAGTTATAATAAAATATAAAGCAGATATAAATATTGTAACTGTAATTCTTGCTTGGTATCTGTTTTGTCATATGTAATTTACCATGTTAAAGTCAAAACATTCCTCTTATTTAAACAGAAAAGGGGAAATGGTATGGGAAGTCCTTCTGTATATATGTTTCTTTTATTGGTTAATGAATAAAGAAACTGTTTTTGGCCAATTGCTTAGTGGAGTAAAGGCAGGCAAGAAATCCAAATGAGGATATATAGAGAGAGTAAGTGGAGTCAAGGAGAAGCCATGTAACTGCCCACAGGAGACAGACACACCAGAACATTGCCGGTCTACTACAACTACTTAGAGATACACAAATTAATAGAAATAAATTAATTTAAGATATAAGAGTTAGCCAGATATTTCTGGCTATGTTTAAGATACTGGCCAAGCAGTATTACAAATAATATAGTTTCTGAATGATTATTTCAGGTCTAAGCAGCCAGGAATGAACAGGCAGCCTCCACCAACATACAAGTGTTTTTCGAGAAGAATTTATTTATTTGTTTATTTATATTATCTATCTTCATTTGCAGGTTTATGCCAAAAGAGGACATCAGGTCCCAATATAGATGTTTTGAGCTACCATGTGGTTGTTGGGAATTGAACTCGGGACTTCTGGAAGAGTAACCAGTGCTCTTAACTGCTGAACCATCTCTCCAGTCCTGTGTATGAGATTACTTTCTCAATATAAATCTGTTTATCACATTTTTGCCTGCTGCCCATGGAAGTCAGAAAAGGACATCAGATGGACTGGGGAGAATTTCTTTGCTCATGAATAACAAGCCAATTTACCTCTCCTGGGAACAGAGGGGTGCCTGATGATTCTTAGGTCAAGTGGGGACCAGGCCTTTTTTCTTTCCCCCTTACCTGTCCTAGGGTTCCCAGGGCCCTGTCTTAGGTAGGGGGATTATCCTGCCATAAGTCGCCCATCCTCTAGTTATAATATTCTTATGGGAGACCTTGAGCTGCTAGGTAAAATATTTACAAAAACAGTTTCCAATAGAGAGCTTAAAACAGCTGCCTAAACGGTACTCAAGCAGATAAAGTATAAATCAACAGATAAAGTAAACAATAATCAGCAAATACAGTATATTAATTATAATTCAGCTATGGCAAGCGTGTATATTAAATGTAAAACTTATTCTACAATAGTTTTATAAAAATTGCTGCTTATGGCTAAATCTTCTCAGTTTTGCTAGTTAAGATATTAAACTCTTAATTTAAACCAGTAGCCTGTCTGATATAAAAGGACAGGATAGATTCTGGAAAATAGTTTAACAAAATATTGACTATAATCAATGTTTCTTATACTAAACAGTAGATTCATTGATAATTTTAAAATTGATTCCTGGACAATTGCCTTTGCTAAATTCAAATGCCAAAAACAATGTTCTTTTCCCAGATCATTGCTACAATTTATGCACCTGTATTTTGCTAATGTTATAGCAAAAAATCCCTTAAAGGATTTTATGCTAAATTTTACAAATGGCTCTTCCAATGGAGGAACTGCATATATGGCTAATAATAATAAAAATTATGGAGCATAACAAGGCTCCTTCAAAGCAACTCATAAAAGTTGCCAGCAGATCCTGATGCAAACGGATCTGGCTTGATGACACCAAGCTTACCTTTGCTAAGACAAGGTGAAAAAGCCCTTGCAATGCATCATGAAAAAACCCGACCTGTATATATATTCGGGGTCGAGGATGTGTTTGTGCTTTTTTTCACAGAAAGAAAATAAAATCTGGATGTGATGTCAAGGCTGCGGACACAGAGGAGTTCCAGATTTCCAGAGGTGATTGAGGAGAGGTCCTTGGTCCGTTCTTCCCTGCCCCCAAGGAAAGGAGTGCCTGCTGACAAAACCAGCTACACCACTCTGCAGGGAGTCATCCTGCTTCCAGAGTCCAGGGAGACCCGGCTGACATAAGTGCCTGGATGTGCTTCATGTATCTGAATCCAGCTCGCCTCACCCAGGTTCGCCCACCTGTCCTGGAGCACAAATGCTAAACTGCTTCCGAAGCTTGAACTCTGGTCTGCTTTGAAGCTGAGATGCAGACTAAACATCAGACTGCTTTAAACTTTGGGACACAGAACTCATGTTAATTAAAATATTAACCTCTCTTCACTTAAGAAGGGGGAAAATTGGGGGTTCCTGTCACTGTTGCTCAGAGACTGGAACTGGTGGTATTTGATAACAACAATGTATGTCATTGTACTCCTACTGAAATTGAGCTAATGATATCTGTAACTGCTTACAGATGTTGAGAAAAGTTTGACACATGCTGTATAGTGTTTGTGTTTAATGCATATGTTAAAAATTTTAGATTTTGATCCCTTTTACACTGCCCTAACTTTTGGCAGGCAGCACACGTAACTTTATGTGGAGTAGGCACTTAGGAAGGAGGACGTACCATAGGCCAGACTAAAAGGTGAATACTGGGTTGGGAAAAAGCCCTTTCTTCTTGTCTGGAGATGGAATTATTGGTGCCAAAATTATATCATTATATCTTTTGTTTGAGGAGCTCCTTCCTTTTCCTCCTATTGGGTCGCCTCATCCAGCTTTGATATGAGGATTTGTATCTAGTCTTGTTTGATCTTGTTATGTCCTGTTCAGTTTATATCACTGGGAGGGTTTTCTTTTCTAAAGGGAAACAGAGGAGCAGTGGATCTGGGAAAGGGAAGTGGGGACAACTGAGCTGAGGGGGAAGGAGGGAATGCTATGGTCAATGTGTATTTTATGAGAGAAGAATAAATGCCTTAAATTTTTTTGAAAGGAACACAGTATAGAAACCAGATCTGACTCTGTCTCTTACTGAAAGCTTTAGACATGCCCATTGTTCTTCTTTTGGACAAAGGCAAATTTCATAATAGTTTAGAAATTACTGTTATTCAGAAAATGGCTAGCAAACACAGGCTTATTTTTTGTCATGACATATTCAAATAAAGCTGTTTGGACATAACAATTTCCATGTACTCACAACCTGGAGTCTTAGATGAACATTCAACATCTCCTGTTTGCTGCTGAGATGAACTACAAAGCTAATTTGCTCATAACAGATAAGGAATAGAGCAATTGAGATTAGTGGTTGTTACTCTTTGTGCTCTCTAAGGCAATGTGGAAATACAAATGATAAACAACCAAAAAAATTCAACCTATTTTCTTTCCCATAGTCTGTGGTTCAGACAAATATCCCAAATGCCCATGTGTTAAATAAAGTCTTGGTTGCCTAGGATGTGGAGGTGGTAGAATTTCTAAGAAGAAGGACAGAGTGAGAGGTATTCCAGTATCTGGGGATATGCTATTGAAGTGCCTTTTATGGTTCAGCCCCTTTTTCTTGCTCTTTTAAAATTCCTAGCTATGAGTGAATAGGCCTCTTCCATTGCATACGTACTCCTGCCAAGATGTCCTATTCTATCATAGGCCGATATAAATGTCCTTTCAGCCATGTTCAGAAACCTCAGAAACTCTAAGTCAAAATAAACTTTATATCTATTACAGGAACCCAAAGCATTCTGACAGACAGTGCTAGTGTTTTTAAAAGAACTGTTTATTCATTTAAACTTGTGTATATTTTATTGATGTTATGTGAGTATATGTATGTGTACAACAAGTGTGTAGGAGTGCACAAAGGTCAAAAGAGGGCCATCCATCCCTTGGAACTGGAGGTATAAGCAGTTGTTAGTCACCATTTCGGTGCTAGAAACCAAATCCTCTAGAAGAGCAATAAGTCTTCTTAACTACCGAGTCATCTCTCCAGCTCCACCATGGTAGTCTTTTTTCTCCTATCCATAACTTTTAAAACCTCTCTGCTCCCCCATAACTCTCTATCATTCTTTGTGCTTTCCTATATTTTGGCTATTTTTTCAAGAACTTCCATCCAGACTGGATGCCATTTGACAGCAGAATAATCTGGAAAAATGAGGAGTCTAAAAGAAACTGTCAAATGCTGTAGAAATCATAACTGCTTTACTGCAGGATTTAATGAGACATATTAAAACCAAACTTTTATGTTCCAAGGTTCTTTGATCTAGTACTATTCCAGAAAGCATGTTCTCTAAACAGTATATATTTCTAGGTTCTTCTTCCTGCTGTCTTTCCTTAATCAATGCAAATTTTGTTCAACCCATCAAATTCTTCCATTCCTTCATCCATTCATTTATTAATTTTTTCACTCCTCTCTTGCTTCTTTTCTATACTTCTATCCCTTCATTCATCCCTCCCCCTCTCTCCTTCTCATTCCATTTCTTTCAAGTTCCAGTTTTTAGCCCTCTGTTGCTCCACCAACCTCTCTCAATTTTTAGAAAGAGCTTTTATATTAAAATTTCCTTTTTTAGTGGACATTGTCCTGGTTGGGGTTTTTCTCAACTGGACACATCCTTATTGAGGGAATACCTCCACTGGATTGCTTATAGGCAAATCTGTGGAGCAACTTCTTGACTGGACCATGTGGAAGGGTCCAGCTCACTGTGTGTTGTCCCACCATGCTGGTGGCCCTGGGTAGTATAATAAAGCAAGCTGAGCATGTCAGTATGCAACATTTTTTCATGGTTTCTGTTTCAATTCCTTCTTCCAGATTCCTGCCTTGAATTCCTACCCTGACTTTCTATGTGACAAAAGAACTGTAAGTCGAAATAAACCTTTTCCTGCATAAGTTGCTTTTGTTTATGGTGTTTTATTATAGTAACAGAAAACCGAAGTCAGACACATAGTCATTTTATATATTTATGGGATATAATGTTATGCCTCAGTATACATGTACAATGTGTAAAGATCTGATCTTGACAGTTAGAATGTTCAACACTTCAAATATTTTTATTTATTTGTATTGAGAAGATTCAAAATATTCTTTTACTTACTATCAGAATGTTTTAAAAGAATACTTTCTTGGAGGAAGTACACCTTCCAAGAAAATGCAGTTGGTCAGAAATGCTGGTAACTTTGCAAAGTCCCTGGAGAATTTTGAAAAGACTATTTTGTATTAGCTATTATCACGCTAATATCAGACTACAGTGAGAAGGCTAGCAGATGGCAATTCTGATGGATTTACTTCCCCATTAACTTCACAGATTAGACTCTAAGTAACGAAATCCCCGTGGGAACAAGAGAAACAAAATTATTAAGTAAAGTGGTATCAAATAAATAGCTGGAATTAATTCTTTGTGATTTTATGTTTATGAGGTCATGTCCTATAAACCAATGGGAATAGAATCTTAAGAAGCATGAGTGGAGTTTATTGTCCTGGATGCTGCCTTCTCAGGGCCTGAGTTGAATTTTTTGCCTTGTTACTAATGATCCTTTTGACTTTGAACATTAAATTAATTCAATTCTCTGAGTCTCAGGGCCCTCTCCTAAAAATATCTGGATAATAGTGCACTTGCTTTCTAATGTTGAGAACTAAACAAAAAGGGGAAAACATATAAAATAAAACCCACAGATGGGTACACAATGTAATCCACTGTGGAAAGTAAAACTAAATTTAACTGTTTTCACTTCTTCATACCTATGTGATCTAATTAATTAGTTTTTGTGGGAGTCAAGACACTTTCTAAATTACAGAATGAATAGTTTTCTTCATAGGAAACCAAACCCAGCCAAAAGAATCGTAACACTCATTCTTCAAGTGCTAATCACCACAAACTGATGGAATGAAGGGCAGATTTCTCCACATTCAGTATAATTGAAGCTACTGAGGTATTCCAAATTAGGAGACTTGGAGCTTTTATGGCCTATTTGCCCATCTTCCCTGCTTTAAAGAAAAAGGATGATTTATGAAGCAAATCTCATTTGAAAGGGAAGGGGAGGTCCTAAATTATTACTACCCTTAATGTAAGCACCACTCCGAGTAGATCCATATTGAAGTCTCTTTAACTCGAGAGAGAGAATCTATCTTTCAGCTCCAAAGCCTTTGCTCACAAAACATGGACCATGCAGAAAATGTATAAAAACAATCATGGAGAATTTGGCATCACACATACTATGCAGAAACAATGCTAGCTACCCCTGGTATCAATCCACAACCAATAAATAAGAATTAGTGGATGTGCAAGAGCCAACCCATTAAGTATTTCATTCAACTATATCATTTCGGTATGCAGAGGAAAGAAAAACCAACTACAAACCAATATAGTTACTCAGGGAAATTTGTCCTGTAACATACCCCTATCGTTAGGACTTACTATTTCCATCTCCAATACTAATAATAACTTTTATCTGTCACATTTTTAAGAGAATTGTTAAATAATATTAAAAATAGAGGCTGGGGCTCTCAAGGCCTTACCCTTTGCTTAGGAGTTATTGGCATTTTGTGGTGTCTAGGAGGCTGAGAGTTTTCTTCAGGGATGGGGCCTAGGAAATGATCCCACACCCATGTGCATGTATGCAACAATAATTGACCAATGCATTAGAAAAGAAAGAGGAGGAAGGAAGAAAGGAAGGAATATGATATGATTTAGGCTATCAGTCTCTAAAAAATGTGAATTGAATAAACATTTCTTTTCAATTATTTCTTGACAATGCTAAGTGTACTGCTCTGTTCTACCAGCAGGCAATCATAAAGCGCATGAGAGAACATCAACATCAGCACCATCTCTCATCCATTAGTACAACTTTATTCTTCACTACTTCTTTCATTTGAATTAACTGACAGACAAAGGAGAGAAATAGTGTCCGTTTCACTGTGTGATTACACAGTAGTTAGAACATAGAATGGAAAATAATTGAATTAGTATATCTCCTGAAATGAGAGCATCAAACCGAATGCAACAGCAAAAGCCCAGGTTAGAAGACTTTTATAAAAGTGTAAGTCTTTCTCTCTCTTGAGTTCTTTCTGGTTTGATACCTTGACTTGCAGTATTTTATTTACACACATGTTGTCATCATGATGGCATCTGTCGTTATGGTGGCATATTGGACCATAGTCCAAAGTGCCTGTGAAAGAACCAGTGCCAAGATATTTGGGCTATCAGTCTCTAAAATGTGAATTGAATAAACATTTCTTTATACATTAACCACACACAGGAAATTTTGTCATAGCAACAGGAAATTGCCTAATACAGCATTTTCAACAAATGTTCTCTTTGTATTAAAAGAATCTAGACATACTCTTCATTTGTCTTTAAAACCCATGTTTCTCTTCAATACTCTGCATGAATCCTTGCTTTTTAGTCTATGAAAATTCTATAGTACAATGCCTTGCTTGTTTATATTAAACTAGTTGTTATAAAGAGCTATTTTCAGTGTTGCTATTTGTAACTAAACTTGAATTTCTGGGAGCCAATTCTCCTTTTTAATTATTCATTGTGCATCACACTTCACTAGGTTTTCTTTTTTGTTGAAAAAAAAAGAAATTTCTGCTTCCTCCCCGCCTCCCATTTCCCTCCTCCTCCTCCTCCCACTCCTCCCCCTGCCCCCACTCCTCCCCCTTCCTCTCCATTCTGAAGAGCAGTCAGGGTTCCCTGCCCTGTGGAAAGTTCAAAGTCCTCCCCCTCAATCCTGGTCTAGGAAGGTGAACATCCAAACTAGCTAGGCTCCCACAAAGTCAGAACATGAAGTAGGATCAAAACCCAGTGCCATTATCCTTGGCTTCTCATCAGCCCTCATTGTCTGCCAAATTCAGAGAGTCCGGTTTTATCCCATGCTTTTTCAGTCACAGTCCAGCTGGCCTTGGTGAGCTCCCAATAGATCAGCCCCACTGTCTCCATGGGTGGGTGCACCCCTTGTGGTCCTGACTTCTTTGCTCATATTCTCTCTCCTTCTGCTCCTCATTGGAACATTGGGAGCTCAGTCCGGTGCTCCAGGGTGGGACTCTGTCTCTATCCCCATCCATTGCCAGATGAAGGTTCTAGGGTGATATGCAAGATATTCATCAGTATGGCTATAGGATAGGGTCATTTCAGGTTCCCTATCCTCAGCTGCCCCAGGAACTAACTGGGGACATCGCCTTGGGCACCTGGGAGCCCCTCTAGGTCCAAGTCTCTTGCCAACCCTAAGATGGCTCCCTTAATTAAGATATGTGCTTCCCTGCTCCCCTAACCAACCTTCCTTTATCCCAATCATCCTGTTTCCCCAAGTTCCCCCCAACCTCCCCTTCTCACTTTTCTTTCCCCTTCTCCCCTTACCCCCCTCCCACCACACCCCCAAGATCCCAATTTTTGGAAAGCAGTGTGGCGGTTTCTCAGGAAATTCGGGATCAACCTACCCCTGGACCCAGCTATGCCACTCTTGGGAATATACCCAAGAGATGCCCAATCATATGACAAGGACATTTGTTCAACTATGTTCATAGCAGCATTATTTGTAATAGCCAGAACCTGGAAACAACCTAGATGCCCTTCAATGGAAGAAAGGATGAAGAAAGTGTGGAATATATACACATTAGAATACTACTCAGCGGTAAAAAACAATGACTTCTCGAATTTTGCATGCAAATGGATGGAAATAGAAAACACTATCCTGAGTGAGGTAACCCAGACCCAAAAAGATGAACATGGGATGTACTCACTCATAATTGATTTCTAGAGATAAATAAAGGTCAGTGAGTCTATAATTTATTATCCTAAAGAAGCTAAATAAGAAGGTGAACCCAAAGAAAAACATATAGCTATCCTCTTGGTTATGGGAAGTAGACAAGATTGCCGGGCAAAAAATTCACTAGTTTTTCAATGAGAAATAAACAACATGTTACAGGCTTTGCTGGCTGTACATGAACAGAGACCAATAAAATTTAAAAAGAGTGATAACCAATAACCAAATATCTAATTCACAAAATGAATGGTTTTATAAGGTAACTAACTAAAGAATCAATTTGAAAACTGACTAATTTGCAAATGCAACAACAACAAAAAGAAACCCACAATTGATCCCTCCTTTAAGAAATAGTATTCTTACAAGATGTGGCTCATGCATTTAATCCCAGCACAGGAGAGGCAGCGGCAGTCTGTAGTAAATTGAGAGCACTCTGATTGGCAATTACAATGCTTCTGTTAGTAGACATACTTCCTCCCTCTCCATTCTCTTTGTTCTATAACAGTAATTCCCTTTACTCAACAGCAGGTGCACTCTGCCACGAAGCAATATTATGCCTTGAGCGAAACCTTGGTTATGGTTCCCACAACTGATTGGGACCACAACCCCCCCATTCTTTATACAGAGCATCAGCAAGTACTTTTGTGGTCATGAGCTTGTCACAGAGAATGCAAAGCTTGGCTTGTCTGATCCAGTGAGTTTCTGACAGCTGGTGGCTAGTAAGGAGATATCCAGCTTCATCTTGACAGCCATCTTGCCACATAAGAAGTGCCATGAATAAGACAAAGGCCAGATAATTTAAAAATAAAATAGTTTTATTTTTGGTTTGTGGTTTTATATGTTGAAGCATAATGCATGGGCTTCTGCTCAGTTCCTGGTGAACTCATGAATGCAGAAGGGAGAGCTAGAATGTGTGAATAAACAGAAAAAAACATCAAATTCTCGTGAGAGCTATGCCATTTTCAGAAGAAAACAACCCATTTGTGTAGATGAGTCCCTTTTGACCTCAAATACATCTTAACGTACCTATCGCCTCCAAATATCATTGGACTGGGGATAAAGCATGCATGCAACATTTTGTGGAACAAATTGTATTCATATTGCAGTATTATTGTTGCCATTTTATAAACAAGGAAACTGAATCTGAAATTACACATTAAATGTATAACAGATGGATTCCAGAACAACTTATCAATATTATGAGCTCTAAAATTATGTTGAAGGAGTTCACCATTTTTAAATATTCATTCACAAAGTAGATATTTGGAAGACCATTGTGTGCTGTGAACTTTTACCTGTACTGTGTCCATAAAGCAAGAGGAATAGTCTCTGGGCTGGACCTCTGGGGTTATTTGTGGAATCCGTGGCACAGAGATTTCAACATGATTGTTGCAACTTTGTTCATCACCAGAAAAATGAATATTACAAGATCACCTCTTACTGTGGGCTCCAGGAATTATAACTTTCATGATAAGTCTGCACCCAAAATAAAACAAAAGTAACACTATGTAGTGGCTTTCAATCTGCACACCAAGATATTTGATAACATAAAAAAAACGAGATTATCACAACTGTAAGTGGCTTTGCCAACACAAACAAAAGAAGTCAGCACCACTTCATTCTTCTAAATTTCTCATAAATGACTCAGTTGTACAACTGGAGATACACCTAGACCTTAGCCACATGGAATTTAGTGCTTGTAGTTCTTATTGGTTGAATGTAGAAGGATGGGGAGGTTAGCAGATGTCAATCTGTCTTCATTTATTAATACTAACAGTTAATTAATCTAGTATTACCTTATGTGAATCCTTCTCATGGAAACAAGCTGATAGAATGTCTTATTTCTTTGTTCATATGATGGGGAGGGTTATTCCTGGTTTTTATACAGTCTTTAAATTTAACCTTACTGTTAGCTAAAATAAACATTATTGGCATGGAGAATGGAAAATTGGAAAGTCTAGGGGGAAAGGAAGTGGGAAAGAGTGGTATAATCTAGCTGATGTGGCTCTAAGTTTCCAGTCTATTGTCAGAACATTGTCCCAGTGAGCCAGTCTGCCAGACCAGATAGTCACAGTCATTAGAGTTATTTTGCTATTTAGCTTGGCTCCCTGCCATCACATATGTTCATCTCAAAATGAGTATTTCTGACCAAATCCTTAGAGAGACCTTCAAAAAATGACATATGGGGGAAAGGGCAGCCATGCCAGAGACAGAGGAGCCTATTTCCACTGAGACTGTAAGCAGATGCACAAAAGTCACAAAAACACAAATATCTTCTAGAGAATGAATTTAAAAGTATCTTGAGATGGATTTGTTTAATTCAGAAGAGAAAGAATAATGAAAACCAATATTCTATAGCATTTAGGTACTAACAAGGCAGGGAGGAATTGACTGTTGAATACATACCATGCTTAGCAAAAGTGAAGAAGAGAGAGAGGATATTAGTCTGTGTGGCAAGAAAACAACATCTTCAACTGCATCTAGCAGAACTAGTCAGGACAAGATGGTTCTATTGAGCCAAAAAGATCTGTTAGACCTTCTGACAATGAAAAGGAGGATATAGTATCTATAGTAAAATTTCTTCTCAACTTACCCATTTTATGATCTTTTGTATTTAGATTGTTTTCTGTTGTAAAGTTCTGTGTTACTTTCTATTGCTTATCCCATTGCAGGTGGGAGTATAAAATAGTCCAACTGCTATGGAAACCAGTATTAAAGGTTTTCAAAAAACGTAAAACTAGACCTACTCTATAACCCAGCTACACCATTCTTAAGTGTTTGCCTGAAGAACTCAAAATTGGCATATCACAGACATATTTGCACAGCAATATTTATTGCAACACTATTATTAGTAGGTAAGTTACAGAATCAATGTATGTATATGTCAACTGAGGAATGAATGAAGAATATTATATATAATTCACATATATATGGATTTTATTCATCTATAAATGAGTCATTACAGAAACATGGCCACAACTGGACATAATAATATTAAGTAAACTAAGTCATTTACAGAAAAACAACTATTGAAAGTTTTTGGGTCAGCGAAATGGATTAGCATTAAAAGGTGTGTGCCATCAAGCCTGATGATTTCAGTTCACAGACATGATGGGATGTGGGAACTGATGCCTATACATTTTCTTCTCATACACACACACACACAGAGAGAGAGAGAGAGAGAGAGAGAGAGAGAGAGAGAGAGAGAGAGAGAGAATTAATATAATTAAAACTGTTTTGTATTTTCTCCCATTTGTGAGTCATACATTTTATACAGATACATAAATTACTGTATGTATATAGGAAATAGGAGCATAAGTGAAACTTTCTCAGAGACTAAGTTGAGGGGGAAAGAATACAATTGGAATTGGACCTGGTGGCACAGACCCTTAATCCTAGGAGACAGAAGCAGTCAGATCTCTATGAATTTTAAGCCAGCCTGGTCTACAACAAGAGGAAAGCAAGGGATAGATAGTGGTACCCTTTCTCTAAAAACGTAGATAAAAGAAGGAGTCATGGAGAGGGGAGATATACTCAAAATGCATTATACATTTTTATGAAAATGTCCTAATGTTGCTCAGTACTATGTATACTGACTATATACTAGTGGAAAACATAAATATTTGTACATACTTTAAAAATAAATGTCCCTATTATACTTTCATTGATCATTCCATAAGCAAAAAAATATACTCAGTATCATGAGTCAAAATTAAACATTTTCACCTGCTTCTTCTTCTTTAGCATGTATTGAGCATTATGTTTGTACCTATTGAGTCATTCACTGTTCGCATCACACTACAAAAGACATTCTCTTACCATTTGCAATTTAGAGTTATGGCAAACCATCACATCAAGTCCAGTATACAAATTTTATCACTATTTTTATTTCATCTTTCAGTGTGCTTTCAATAAATATCTAGGAAATAAATTCTCAGATTGGTCCCCACTGCTGGGATCTGAAGGGCCAAACAGATGATCCAGATAATAGTTTTGCCTATATATCCTCCATCTGGGAATTGTGACATATTAAGAGGCCATCTGGTCTTAGGTTTGCACTCTTGACTATTTTGTGTCCGACTATTAAAGATAACTTACTTATTTTATTTGGTTATTTCAAAGCTTTACTTTCCCCTAACAATGAATAACATTTTCAGTTTATTTGTTAGTTTTACTTCTCCTGCTGAGAATAGTTTCTCAAAAAGATTCCAAGTGTTTCAAAGGCATAATTTATACATATAACTAAAGAGTACACACATCAGCTGGTGGCTCATGGCTTCTTTTGCTTTACTTTGCTAGTCAAATAATAGGGTGGGCAAGTCATCGTTTTAAAATAGCTACAACCTGGTGAGATGGAAATCAGTTCAAATTAACTCTATTTACTAGAATGATTTTGAAATCTTATGAATGCTGAAATATCTAAGGGAAAAAGTAGATTATGGTAACAGTGTATTTATTCTTAGTTTGGGGTCACTTGTGGCAAAATTCAAATGAGCAGTTTTAGGCTGAAGGGGCATCTGCAAAACATGTCATAGAACTAAGGGATGGAAATTAAATTAAACCTCAGGGAATGAGTAAAATCAGTAGCCAGAAAGTAAACAAACAAACAAGCCAAGACTAAAATGTGTGTGTGTGTGTGTGTGTATGTGTGTATAACGTCGTAAACGAATGCAGACAGATTGTAAAAAATATATACAGCTTTAATGGGGAAATAGACTTACAGAACCACGGTTCCCACGGAGACCAGGAAAGCAGAAGCGGCGGCTGGGAGCATGCTCGCCATATTCATAGGTAAACATTAGCCCGAGGTGTACATGCCCCCTAAGGGGTTGGACTTATCCCTACATGTGTGTCTATGTGTGCATGTGCATATGTGAACTTATACATGCATGTGTATTTGTTGAGTAGCTCTTTTGGTTTCTATATCATGCGATAAAATATGGCAAGCCTCAAAGACCCTGAAAACTTAAATGATATTTCGAAAACAGTTCCAATGTCACTGTCTTTTAGTACCAACTGAAGTTCCCAAGGGAATATCTCATTGTCTTATCTACTGTCTTGTGTACAATATTGATCCAGTCACTACCAACCAGAATTAACTGATGCACTCATGTGTCATCATCAGGAATCTCTGGCATGTCTTCTATATAACTAATCTTTTAGCAAATATTCTTCAAGGGCCTACTAGGCCAGTTGCTAGGAAATAGGAATCACAAGGACTTTGCATTCAGTGGGGTGATTTTACAGGGAGATTATAATTTAGAGCCTATGTCAATACCCCCAAAGACTTCTACAACATGGCCTCAGTACTTTCAAAAAATGTTTTAAATTATTAAACAGTATCTCATAGGGTTTCTCCAAGATCATGGGCCCTAACATTGATCTTTATCCTTCTCTACATTCATTGACTCACTTGTGTATTCTATGCTGGTCTAGATGCTGATCAACTTGGATGGCATGGTCTTGAGGAGATTGAGTCTCCCACGACAGAGTTACATTTATGTACAAAATTTAGCAAGACATTTGTTAAAACACAGGAACAATCACATAAGCTGGGAAATACTGGAGGAATAGTGGGCATTGAGTTCTATTTAACTTCAGGGCAAAAAAAAAACATGGAAGGGTGATTTTTGTGCTCTTCTAACTTTATCCTGAAAGTTCTAGAAAGAACATATAAGAAGACTGAACATACAGTGTAGGATAAGATCCTACCAAAAGGCTAAACCTTTTGCAACTCTACTTCAGAACTGAGGTATGTAGCATATCTGCACCTAAGCAAGAACCCTTACTAACAATTCAAAACTGCATTAGCAGGGCCTGGAGAGATGGCTCAGAGGTTAAGAGCACTGGTTGCTCTTCCAGACGTCCTGAGTTCAATTCCCAGCAACCACAAGTGACTCACAACCATCTGTGATGAGGTCTGATGCCCTCTTCTGGCCTGCAGGCATACATGCAGACAGAACACTGTATACACAATAAATAAATATTTTTTTTAAAAAAAACAACATTAGCTATCATTTCTCTCCCCCACACACTCAGTTTCTATAAAGTTACCTACATGTATGTTTTCAGGGATGACCCATTGGTATTGGATAATCAATCGGTGTGGTCTTCCCTGGGGAAGACTATTTTTTCCGACTCTCGGCATTCCTTACTTGTCATAAGTTCTTTGTGTAGGGTTGAGGTCTCCTGGGCTTCCTGTCCTTCATCCTACTGCTGTCCACTTTAGCATGTCTATTGTTGTCCTTGATAAACTCATGCTTAGGCAGCCAATCATGTTAATAATACTTTATGGGTGTAGCTTCCGACATTACTAGGAGACAGAATCTCATAGCAAACTACCTGTACCTCTAACTCTTACAATCTTTCTGTCCCCTATTCCATAACAGTTCATGAACCTTAGGGATAGGGCTTGTTTTGTAGATGTATCTGTTGGAGCTGGGGTCCACATCTCTGTATTCTGATTGGTTGTGGTTTTCTCTAATCATCTCCATCTGTTGTACAGACAGGGTTCCTTGGTGAGAGGCAAGGACTAGTATTTTTTAATTAACCAACTATGATATGTAATTTTGTCCTAAATGCAAGTATCACTTTATTCTTCAATAGAAACATCTAAATACCTTTCTAGAACTTCTTGGCATTCTGAATTAAGGTCTTCTGAATAAGGACTCTTGAGCTGCTTTCAGTAAAACATGATGTATTCTATCATGTTTCCTTCTCATTTATTATTTCAAAGACTGATGGTGGTTTTCTAGTTTATCTGAGGCATTTTGTCTTTCAAGCTTGTATTCCCTAAGTTTAGTATAGATTTCTCTTGACAGCCACAGTGAGTCTCCAGAAGCAAAAGCTTAAGTTACTAAGCTTCATACTTTTCCTGTATAAAACAGGTTCTGAAGCTTCAGTATGCATAACACTTGGTGGAGTTATTTATTATGTCATGTTCCTGGACTCCATTCTTCAGCATTTATGTTTCAGATCTGGGATGTGTCTCTGAATTTGTGTTTCTAACATGTTCCAAGTTGTCCTGGATACTCTGGTGTAGGGCTATACTTTGTGAACCATTTCCCTTAGATCTTTTCTAAATGGCCTGTTGAATTAGCAAGGGCTAAGCTGCTTCATCAGGAAGAACAAACATGCCACAGCATTCTGCTAAACATATTCTTAGCTGATCAATGGCATCCATCAAACCTATTAAAATAGAGGTCTAGTGTCAAATCTAGATGTCTTTTACGAATATTCAAGAAAATTTTAAATTCTCTCATCAATGCAAATATTTTACATTCCCTTTGTGTGCAAGTAGAAATACACCTGTGGGAAAGTACCTGTAGCATTCTTATGAAACTTGTGCCTCTAAAGGATACAAAACAAACAAAACAAACAGCATAAAATTGACTCTCTTTCTTGCCGGAAATGTGATTTTACCATAACAGCTTTAGGATTGACAGAATAATTTTAAAATCACCTTTAATTGGAAGAAAATACACGTAATATAGGAGTCACCATTTAATCAGCTTTAAGTGTACAGTTCAGTATAATTAAGTACATTCACATTATTCTGCAACCATTATCATCATCAGTCTTTAAAACTGTTTTCAGCTTGTAGGACTAAAACTCATACCTAGCTAACATACTACCCATTCCCCACTTCCCAGCCCCAGTGGAACTACCAACGTATTTTGGGTTCTATGAACTTGCTAAAATTTCTTGAAGGAATTAATTAAATGAATAAATGCAAACCGACTGTGACTTTGAGCCAGCATAACAAATACATATCTCTGAACAAGCTGCACAAAGGTGTATGAGTAGTACAAAGGTGTACTAGTACAGCTAGTAGCAAAGACTGCTGGCAGCATCTTACTGACTGATATGCCTGCTAAGTAGTGTTCCCTAACATCATCTCCCCCTGTTCCCACACTGAGAATCTTGTTTCTTACTAGGTGCTAAGTGGCCTTTGTAACATTTGCCTTCTTAGATGTAAACATTCTAGCATTCCATTAATACAGCAGAATATCAATGTAGTATGGAGCCCTTCATTCTTTTGTTTTCTCATCATTTTTGAAACTTTAAAATTGCTGAAGATTCTGAGTAGGCTTATGTATTTAAAAGAAAAAAAACCTAAAAGCAGCCAAAGCTGACTGATGACTTAGGGCAGGTTTTTGAGGTCACAGCATGTAAGTGAGCCATCGTTCCTTTGGATGTCTAGATGTGGAGTTCAAAGAAAACATCTAGCACATTCTAGCATTAGTCAATCTCCAGGCCAAAGGACATGGTTCAGGAAATTAATAATCTCTGAGTGACATCAATGAGTTCTTTCAAAGACATTTACCTCCTCCCTGCCCTAACCCTTGACCTACAGTTCTCTCTTTGCAAAATAAATGAGGCCTGTCTTAGTGACTTTTTCATTAAGTCTTGGCCTCTCTGTCTAAGCAAAAACCTTGAAAATATCAGACAATCAATTTCCATTTAAGTCTTTTTGGAAAAGTAGAATATTTTGAGTACTTGAGCTTTATATTATTGATTTTAGAGCAATTTTTTAAGAAAAAATGAGGAAAAGTTCAAAAGAAAGTAAAACATTTCATAAGCACAAATTTCTTTTTATATTTCAATGTTGTGCTTCTCCTTAATAATGTAGATTTTATTATTATTAATAATAATCAGCTCAAACTCAAAATTTGTGAGTAGCTATAAATGTTCTCTTAGAAGCTTAGCTCTTGGTTAAGTTGTGTGATAGACTGTAGCAAAAGAGGAAACGCTGAGATGGTGCTAAAGAGCAAAAGTTAATATTTTCTGGGTTCCTATCATGGTCTGTAAACACTACTAGACCTCATGATTGATCTAAGTTAACAGAAATGTCATGAAAAATGCCCAATTCTCATTTGTTTGAATGAATAATGTGTTCTTTCTCACACATTTGATAAATTACCAGTCATAATTCAAATTCAAATTAAGATGTTTTAATCAATTTGTTCAAAATTTCATAGTTGTCACCTGTAAAGGGAATATGAAAAGGATACCATAACTGTTCTTCATGGAAGTACTAATGTGTGTAACTCAGTCCATTTTTACAAATTATCCAGTGTCCTCATGCCAAGAATAATGCTCAGATGATAGCTCCATCTTTATATTACCTACGGAAACTAAAGAAATGAATACCCAAATCCACACAGGTAGAATGTAACAAAGCTAAGTCTTGAATATAGGCCTATTTGATATAAAAAAAAAACACTCACTCTTGGTATTGCATTTTCCTTAACATCTCTGTTGTGGATTGCACACTTGAGTCCCTCTCAAATTCACATTCTGAAACTCAGTCTCCTGTTAGGATGATATTTAGAGGTGGAGTATTGGGAAGTAGCTGATATGAGATGAGGTGATCAGCATGAAGCCTTCATAGATGTAATCAGTGCCCTTTTAAGAGTGAAGAGAATATTTCCGTGTTCTACTCTCCACCAGATGAGGATTCAAGCAGAAGATGGCTTTCTGACAACTAAGCCCTCACCAGATAGTACTTGATCTTGGAACTACAGATAGCAGTTGGTCTTGGAATCCTGAGGTCTGGAACTGCAAGGAACAACATTCTGTTTTTTTAAAAGCCCCAGTCAGTGGTGTTTTATGGTAGCATCCCAAGTTAACTAAGACATTCTTTAATGCTTAGGTCCTCTTCCTGTAAGATGGGATTCAAAACAAATCTACTTACAATAACCAAACAGTAAAAATAAGTGCATTATCTATCAAGTAAAGTATGCATAAACAAAATGTGCTATATATATAATGGAATATTATATGATTATAAATAAAATAAAAAATCCTAGCACATGTGAACGTAGATGAACCTAAAAACTGCCTTACCTTGCATGCAAGGAGACAGACACAAAAGAATATAAGTAGATAAGTACATTTGTCAAAATGGGCAGTGTCATAGAGACAGAAAGTCAACTGTCAGCTGCCAAGGACTATGGTAGAACATGAAAGAGAGTGATTGTTAATGCATATTGGAGTTTCTTTTGAGGTGATGAAAATATTAAGCATTATTAGTTAGTAATGATGGTTGAATAACTTTGTGAATATATTTTAAATGCACTTTAATATGTACTTTAATTGTGTCCTTATTTTTGCTCTATTTTTGGTGGTTGAGGGTTCTTCACTGTGTTCATCCGTTTTTGAGGTTTCATCTTGCTATGCTGTTCTGCTGCCCTTTAACCATTGATCCTCCTGCCTTAGCCTTCCTGGTTCTATAATTACAGATATTCCATCACACTGAATAATTTTGTACTTTAAAATGAGAAATTTTATTGGATTATACGTTTGAAACAAACAAATAAGTAATGAGCTTTCCCTCTCTCCACACCAGCCATTCTCCTTTCCCCAGTGAGAAGAAATCAGGAGCCATTTTTATATGTTCTTCATGCTGACATGTAGTCAACTCAGCACAAGCTCACATGGTACTGCCAAACACACAGAAGAGCTCATGTCCTGGACAGTAACTACACATCAGAAATAGCAATGTATAAGCAATTTTTATTTTTTTAAAAATGACTATACATAATAAATAAATAAACAAATAAATAAATAAAGATAAAAAATAAAAATAAAAATGACTAAAGGAGAAGAAAAAGCTTAGAAATTTCTTTTATGGAACGTGAAAGTTTAAGCTATCTGAAGAATTGTGATGAAGGTAAATGAAGTTAGGACATTAGATCCTCAAAGAGGAAAGAAAGGATGAGGAAGTACGAAATGAAATGGCAAGGAGTTTTAGGCCCCACTGTGATATCTGACCTTCATCCTGAATTCATGAACATCTTTCTGAAGAAATTGACGAGGAAACAGCATGGCCACAAATCTGTTCTAGGAAAAATATTCCTGCCTATTAGACTAAACCCAGGAGCAAAGAGAAGTATCTAAACATGGCACAGGTAGGAAAAAAGGCTAGACAATGTTGAGTCTGAGTAGCTTATAAAGGTAAACCGATCAAACTTACACCTGACTTCTCTATGGAAACCATGAAAGCCAGAAGGTCCTGGATAGAGGTACTTCAAAATCTAAGAGACCATGGATGCAAACCCAAACTTCTATACCCAGCCAAGCTAGTGTTCACTATCAATGGAGAAAACAAGACATTCCAGGATAAGAACAAATTTAAACAATACGTAGATACAAATCCAGCCCTAGAGTAAGTAATAGAAGGAAAATCACAATCCAAGGAATCCAACATTGCCAACACTGACTACAATAATTCAGGCATCTAGAGACCCTTCACCAGCACAACTCAAAGTAGGGACACACAGAAACTCTACTACCAAAAACAATAAGAATAACCAGAGTAAACAACCACTGGTCATTAATATCACTTAATATTAATGGTCTCAATTCACCTATAAAAAGGCACAGGCTTTTATTTTTTGGAGCTGAGTTGCAGACTAAACATCAGACGGCTTTAAACTTTGGGACACAGAACACATTTTAATTAAAATATTAACCTCTCTTCACTTAAGAAGGGGGAAAATTGGGGGTTCCTGTCACTGTTGCTCAGAGACTGGAACTGGTGGTATTTGATAACATCAATGTATGTCATTGTACTCCTACTGAAATTGATCAAATGATATTTGTAACTGCTTATAGATGTTGAGAAAAGTTTGACACATGCTGTAAAGTGTTTGGGTTTAATGCATATGTCAAAAATTTTAGATTTTGATCCCTTTTACACTGCCCTAATTTTTGGCAGGCAGCACACATAACCTTATGTGGAGTAGGCACTTAGGAAGGAGGACATACCATAGGCCAGACTAAAAGGTGAATACTGGGTTGGGAAAAAGCCCTTTCTTCTTGTCTGGAGATGGAGTTATTGGTGCCAAAATTATATCATTATATCTTTTGTTTGAGGAACTCCTCAAAGTCTTTTCATTAATGATAGTCGCAGGGGCCCAATGACGGGAGTTAGTGTGGATCCTCGCCTGAATAGCACACCATACAGAGGTTGTAGAAACTGGCTCAACATGGCATGGTACAGGTATGAGGGCGCTCTCCACATGGCCTAAGACAGGGTGCCCTGTGATCTGCTTACTTTAATCCTGCTAGATGCCTTTTATTTGAGGAGCTCCAAGGACGGGCGACTTATGGCAGGATAATCCCCCAACCTAAGGCAGGGCCCTGGGAACCCTAGGACGCCTAAGGGGGAAAGAAAAAAGGCCTGGTCCCCACTCGACCTAGGAGTCATCGAGCACCCCTCTGTTCCCAGGAGAGGTGGATTGCTTCACCACTCGAGAGGAGGGTCTCTCCTTGTCTCAGTCCCTTCTCCTTTGGTCTGACACCATGGATGACTCTGACTGGTGCTCTCCACGTGATAGCTGCCTGCCTTTGTATGGGAGGGGGGAGGGGATCTGTGGGGAGCCGTTTCCCCCTAGAGATCATTGCAGGAACCATCGCCCTGGGGAGACTGCGGGGAACCCCACACCCATGGTTGTGCTGGGAATGGTCCTGTTGCCCCACACCCAGTTGAAGCTGTTAATGGAGAAAAATAAAATAAAATAAAAAAAAGGCACAGGCTAAGAGATTGGATATGAAAACTGGATCCAACATTCTGCTGTTTGCAAGAAACACATCTCAACCACAAAGACAGGCATCTACTCAGAGAAAAAGGTTGGGAAAAGGTCTTTCAAGAAAATGACCCTAAGAAAAAAGCAGGTATGGCCATACTAATTTCCAACAAAACTGACTTTAAACTAAAATCAATCAAAAGAGATCGAGATGGACACTTTATACTCATAACAGGACCAATTTATCAGGATGACATCTCAATCCTGAATATCTATGCCCCTAATATAAAAGCACAGACTTATGTAAAAGAAATATTAACTAGAACTCAAGGCTGCCATCAAACCACACACACTAGTAGTAAGAGATTTCAACACACTTCTCTCTCCAATGGACAGGTCAATCAGACAGAAACCTAATAGAGTATTAAGAGAATTATTGGAGGTAATGAAGCAAATGGACATAACGGACATCTATAGAATACTCAACCCAAATAGGAAAGAATTTAACTTTTCTCTGCAGCTCATGGAACCTTCTAAAAAATTGACCATATACTCGGAAACAAAGGAAACCTCCACAGACACAAAAGAATATCAGTGTCCACCTGTGTCTTATCAGATCACCATAGATTAAAGGTAGAAGGCAACAACAATGCTACCACCAGAAAGCCGACAAACTCATGGAAACTGAACAATTAACTACTGAACCACACCTGGGTCAAGGAAGAAATTGAGAAAGAAATTAAAGTCTTCCTTGAATTTAATGAAAATAAAGAGACAACATACTCAAACCTATGGGACACGATGGAAGCAGTGCTAAGAGGAAAGTTCATAGCACTAAGTGCCCACTTAAAGAAAACGGAGAAAGCATACATTGGGGACTTAACAGCACAGTTGAAAGCTTTAGAAAAAAGAAGCAGATGTGCCCAGAAGGAATAGAAGACTGGAAATAATCAAACTGATGGCAGAGATAAACAAAATAGAAACACAGAAAACAGTCCAAAGAATCAATGAAACAAAAAGTTGGTTCCTGGAGAAAATCAAAAAAATCAACAAACCCCTATCCAAATTAATTAAACAACAGAGAGAGAACACGCAAATAAAAAGGGGGGACATAAGCACGGACACAGAGGAAATTCAGAGAATCATTAAATCTTACTACAAAAGCCTTTATGCCACAAAACTGGAAAATGCAAAAGAAATGGACATTTTTTGATAAGTACCTTATAACAACGCTAAAACAAGACCAGGTGAACAATTTAAATAGACAGGTTAGTCGCGAAGAACTAGAAACTGTTATCAAAAATCTCCCTTCCAAAAAAGCCCAGGACCAGATGGTTTCAATGCAGAATTCTACCAGAACTTCCAAGAAATGCTAATACCTATACTCCTTAATGTATTTCACAATATAGAAACAGAAAAGTCATTGCCAAATTCCTTTTATGAAGCTACAGTTACCCTGATACCAAAACCACACTAAGACACAACCAAGAAAGAGAATTACAGGCCTATCTCACTCATGAATATCGAAGCAAAAATCCTCAATAAAATATTGGCAAACCAAATTCAAGAACACATCAGAAAAATTATTTATTATGATCAAGTAGGCTTCATCCCAGACATGCAGGGCTGGTTCAACATACGCAAATCTATCCATGTAATCCACCATATAAGTAGACTGAAAGAAAAAAAAAACATACGATCATTTCATTAGATGCTGAAAAAGCATTTGACAAAACTCAACACCCCTTCATTATAAAGGTCTTGGAGAGACTAGGGATACAAGGGTCATACCTAAATATAAGAAAAGCTATTTACAGCAAGCCGACAGCTAACATTAAATTAAATGGACAAAAACTGAAATCCATCCTACTAAAATCAGGAACAAGACAAGGGTGTCGACTCTCTCCATACCTCTTCAATATAGTGCTTGAAATTCTAGCAATAGCAATAAGACAACATAACAGGATCAAGGGGATTCATATTGGAAAGGAAGAAGTTAAGGTTTTGTTATTTGCAGATGATATGATAATATACATAAACGACCCCAAAAACGCTACCAAACAACTCCTACAGCTGATAAACACCATTAGTAGTGTGGCATGATACAAGATTCTCCAAAAAATCAGTTTCCTTCCTATACACTAAGGATAAGGAAACAGAGAGGGAAATCAGAGAAGCATCACCTTTCACAACAGCCACAAATAGCATAAAATATCTTGGGGTAACCCTGAACAAGGAAGTGAAAGATCATTTTGACAAGAACTTTAAGTCTTTGAAGTAAGAAATAGAAGAGGACACCAGAAAATGGAAGGATCTCCCTTGCTCTTGGATTGGGATGATCAACATAGTAAAAATGGCAATTCTACCAAAAGCAATCTATAGATTCAATGCAATGCCAATCAAAATCCCATCAAAATTCTTCACAGATCTGGAGAAGACAATAATCAAAAAACCCAAGATAGCCAAAACAATCTTATACAATAAAGGAACGTCTGGATGCATTACCATCCCTGACTTCAAACTCTATTACAGAGCTACAGTATTGAAAGCAGTGTGGTATTGGCATAAAAGCAGAGAAGTCAACCAATGGAATCGTATAGAAGACCCTAACATTAACCCACAAATCTATGAACACCTCATTTTCGATAACGGAACTATATCCGTTTGTAAAGTATACAATGGAAAAAAGAGAGCATCTTCAACAAATTGTGCTGGAAAAACTGGATGTTAATCTGTGGAAGAATGAAAATAGACACGTATCTATCACCATGCACAAAACTCAGGTCCAAGGTGATTCAAGACCTCAATATCAGTCCTTACACACAGAACCTGAATGAAGAGAAAGTGGGAAGTACTCTACAACACGTGGGCACAGGAGACCACTTCCTACATATAACCACAGCAGCACAGACAGTAAGAGCCTCATTGAATAAATGGGACCTACTGAGACTGAGAAGCTTCTGTAAAGCAAAGGACACTATTGCTAAGACAAAAAGGCAACCCACTGACTGGGAGAAGATCTTCACCAACCCCGCAACTGACAAAGGTCTGATCTCCAAAATATATAAAAAACTCAAGAAACTAGACCACAAAAGGCTAATCAACCCAATTATAAAAAGGGGCACTGAGCTGAACAGAGATCTCTCAACAGAAGAAGTTCAAATGGCCCAAAGACACTTAAGGTCATGCTCAACTTCCTTAGCAATCAGGGAAATGCAAATCAAGACAACTTTAAGATACCATCTTACACCTGTCAGAATGGCGAAAATAAAAATCACCAATGATAGCCTTTGCTGGATAGGTTGTGGAGGAAGGGGTACACTCATCCATTGCTGGTGGGAATGCAAACTTGTGCAAGCACTTTGGAAATCAGTGTGGCGGTTTGTCTGGAAATTCGGGAACAACCTACCCCTGGACCCAGCAATACCACTCTTGGGAATATACCCAAGAGAGGCCTTATCATACAACAAAAGTGTATGCTCTACTATGTTCATAGCAGCATTGTTTGTAATAGCCAGAACCTGGAAACAGCCTAGATGCCCTTCAATGGAAGAATGGATGGAGAAAGTGTAGAATATATACACGTAAGAGTACTACTCAGCAGTAAATAACAAGGAATTCTTCAAGTTTTCTGGCAAATGGATGGAAACAGAAAACACTATCCTGAGTGAGGTAAGCCAGACCCAAAAAGAGGAACATGGGATGTACTCATTCATATTTGGTTTCTAGCCATAAATAAAGGGCATTGAGGCTATAATTCGTGATCTTAGAGAAGCTAAATAAGAAGGAGAACCCAAAGAAAAACATATAGGCATCCTCCTGAATATTAACCTTCATCAGGCGATGAAAGGAGACAGAGACAGAGACCCACATTGGAGCAATGGACTGAAATCTCAAGGTCCAAATCAGGAGCAGAAGGAGAGAGAGCACGAGCAAGGAACTCAGGACTGCGAGGGGTGCACCCACACACTGAGACAATGGGCATGTCCTATTGGGAACTCACCAAGGCCAGCTGGCCTGGGTCTGAAAAACAATGGGATAAAACCAGTCTCACTGAACATAGCGGACAATGAGGACTACTGAGAACTCAAGAACAATGGCAATGTATTTTTTTAAATTAATTTTTTTTATTGAAAAAAATTTCTGCCTCCTCCCTGCCTCCCATTTCCGTCCCCCTCCTCCCACTCCTCTCCCTCTCCCCCCACTCCTCTACCCCTCCCTCTCCAGTCTGAAGAGCAGTCAGTGTTCCCTGCCCTGTGGAAAGTCTAAAGTCCTCCCCCCTCCATCCTGGTCTAGGAAGGTGGACATCCAAACTGGCTAGGCTCCCACAAAGCCAGAGCATGAAATAGGATCAAAACCCAGTGCCATTGTCCTTGGCTTCTCATCAGCCCTCATTGTCCGCCATATTCAGAGAGTCCTGTTTTATCCCATGTTTTTCAGTCACAGTCCAGCTGGCCTTGGTGAGCTCCCAATAGATCAGCCCCACTGTCTCTGTGGGTGGGTGCATCCCTTGTGGTCCTGACATCTTCGCTCATATTCTCCCTCCTTCTACTCCTCATTGGGACATTGGGAGCTCAGTCCGGTGCTCCAGGGTGGGACTCTGTCTCTATCTCCATCCATCGCCAGATGAAGGTTCTATGGTGGTATGCAAGATATTCATCAGTATGGCTATAGGATAGGGTCATTTCAGGTTCCCTATCCTCAGCTGCCCCAGGAACTAACTGGGGACATCGCCCTGGGCACCTGGGAGCCCCTCTAGGTCCAAGTCTCTTGCCAACCCTAAGACGGCTCCCTTAATTAAGATATGTGCTTCCCTGCTCCCCTATCCAACCTTCCTTTATCCCAGTCATCCTGTTTCTCTAAGTTCCCCCCAACCTCCCCTTCTCACTTTTCTCTCCCCATCTACCCTTACCCCCCCTCCTACCCCAACCGGAATATCCCAATTTTTTTCCGGCAATCTTGTCTACTTCCCATAACCAAGAGGATAGCTATGTTTTTCTTTGGGTTCACCTTCTTATTTAGCTTCTTTAGGATAGCAAATTATAGACTCACTGACCTTTATTTATCTCTAGAAACCAATTATGAGTGATTATATCACATGTTCATCTTTATTGGTCTGGGTTACCTCACTCAGGATAGTGTTTTCTATTTCCATCCATTTGCATGCAAAATTCGAGAAGTCATTTTTTTTTACCACTGAGTAGTATTCTAATGTGTATATATTCCACACTTTCTTCATCCATTCTTCCATTGATGACATCTAGGTTGTTTCCAGGTTCTGGCTATTACAAATAATATTGCTATGAACATAGTTGAAGAAATGCTTTTGTCATATGCTAGGGCATCTCTTGGGTATATTCTCAAGAGTGGTATTGCTGGGTCCAGGGGTAGGTTGATCCCGAATTTCCTGAGAAACCTTCACACTGCTTTCCAAATTGGTTGCACAAGTTTGCATTCCCACCAGCAATGAATGAGGGTACCCCTTCCTCCACAACCTCTGCAGCAAAGACTATCATTGGTGTTTTTTATTTTCGCCATTCTGACAGGTTTAAGATGATATCTCAAAGTTGTTTTGATTTGCATTTCCCTGATCGCTAAGGAGGTTGAGCATGACCTTAAGTGTCTTTTGGCCATTTGAATTTCTTCTGTTGAGAATTCTCTCTTCAGATCAGTGCCCCAATTTTTAATTGGGTTAATTAGCATTTTAAAGTCTAGTTTCTTGAGTTCTTTATATATTTTGGAGATCAGACCTTTGTCAGTTGCGGGGTTGGTGAAGATCTTCTCCCAGTCAGTGGGTTGCCTTTTTGTCTTAGTGACAGTGTCCTTTGCTTTACAGAAGCTTCTCAGTCTCAGTAGGTCCCATTTATTCAATGTTGCCCTTAATGTCTGTGCTGTTGGGGTTATACCTAGGAAGCGATCGCCTGTGCCCATCTGTTGTAGGGTACTTCCCACTTTCTCTTCTATCTGGTACAGTGTGTTCAGATTGATATTGAGGTCTTTGATCCATTTGGACTTGAGTTGTGTGCATGGTGATAGATATGGATGTATTTTCATTTTTCTACTGGTTGACATCCAGTTGTGCCAGCACCATTTGTTGAAGATGATTTCTTTCTTCTATTGTATTCTTTTAGCTCCTTTATCGAAAATGAGGTGTTCATATTTTTGTGGGTTAAAATCCGGGTCTTCTGTACAATTCCATTGGTCGACTTCTCTGTTTTTATGCCAATACTACACTGCTTTCAATACTGTAGCTCTGTAATAGAGTTTGAAGTCAGGGATGGTAGTGCCTTTAGAAGTTCCTTTATTGTACAAGATTGTTTTGGCTATCCTGGGTTTTTTGTTTTTCCATATAAAGTTGATTATTGTCCTCTCAAGATCTGTGAAGAATTTTAATGAGATCTTGATGGGGATTGCATTGAATCTATAAATTGGCTTTGGTAGGATTGCCATTTTTACTATTTTGATCCTCCCAATCCAAGAGCAAGGGAGATCCTTCCATTTTCTGGTATCCTCTTCAATTTCTTTCTTCAATGCCTTAAAGTTCTTGTCAAATAGATCTTTCACTTCCTTGGTTAGAGTTACCCCAATATATTTTATGCTGTTTGTGGCTATCATGAAAGGTGATGCTTCTCTGATTTCCCTCTCTGCTTCCATATCCTTTGTGTATAGGAGGGCGATTGAATTTTTGGAGTTGATCTTCTATCCGGCCACATTACTAAAGGTGTTTATCAACTGTAGGAGTTCTTTGGTGGATTTTTTTGGGTTGCTCATGTACACTATCATATCATCTGCAAATAATGAAAGTTTAACTTCTTCCTTTCCAATTCGAATCCCCTTGATTACTTTATGTTGTCTTATTGCTATTGCTATAACATCATCCACAATATTGAAGAGGTATGGAGAGAGTGGACATCCTTGTCTTGTTCCTGTTTTTAGTGGGATGGCTTTGAGTTTCTCTCCATTTAATTTGATGTTAGCTGTTGGCTTGCTATAAATGGCTTTTATTATAGTTAAGTATGACCCTGGTATCCCTAATCTCTCTAAGACCTTTATCATAAAGAGAAGTTGAATATTGTCAAATACTTTTTCAGCATCTAATGAAATGATCATATGGTTTTTTCTTTCAGTTTATTTATATGATAGATTACATTGATAGATTTTCATATGTTGAACCAGCCCTGCATCTCTGGGAAGAAGCATACTTGATGATAATGGATAATTTTTCTAACGTGTTCTTGGATTGGGTTTGCCCATATTTTATTGAGGTTTTTCGCATCAATGTTCGTGAGTGAGATTGGCCTGTAATTCTCTTTCATGGTTGGGTCTTTGTGTGGTTTTGGTATCAGGGTAACTGACACTTCATAAATGAACTTGGCAATGACTTTTCTGTTTCTATATTGTGAAATACATTAAGGAGTATTGGTATTAGGACTTCTTGGAAGTTCTGGTAGAATTCTGCATTGAAACCATCGGTACCTGGGCTTTTTTTGGTAGGGAGGTTTTTGATAACAGCTTCTAATTCTTCACGACTGACAGGTCTATTTAGATTGTTCAGCTGGTCCTGGTTTAACTTTGGTATATGGTATTTATCTAAAAAAGTGTCCATTTCTTCCATATTTTCCAGTTTTGTGGCATACAGGCTTTTTAATTAAGATCTAATGATTCTCTGAATTTCCCCTGTGTCTGTGGTTATGCCCCCCTTTTCATTTCTGATCTTATTAATTTGCATATTTTCTCTCTGCCATTTGATTAGTTTGGATAGGGGTTTTTCAATCTTGTTAATTTTCTCAAGGAACCAACATTTTTTTTTCATTGATTCTTTGGATTGTTTTCTGTTTCTATTTTGTTGATTTCCACCCTCAGTTTGATTATTTCCAGTCTTCTACTCCTCCTAGGTGAGTCTGTTTCTTTTTTCTAGAGCGTTCAGGTGGGTTGTTAAGTCTCCAATGTGTGCTTTCTCTGTTTTCTTTAAGTGGGCACTTAGTGCTATGAACTTTCCTCTTAGGACTGCTTTCATAGTGTCCCATAAGTTTGAGTAGGTTGTTTCTTTATTTTCATTGAATTCAACGATGTTGCAATTGTTAGCAGCAGCTGGGCTGTTGCATCCGGCCACCCCGCTGCCCGCATGGCTTACTTATGCCCCAAAATAATTACACGGAAACTGTATTCTTTTAAACACTGCCTGGCCCGTTATCTGTAGCCTCTTATGGGCTAGCTCTTACATATTAATCTAACCCATTTCTATTATTCTGTGTGGCCCACGAGCTGGCTTACCAGGGAAGATCTTAACCTACATCTGCCTGGCATGGGGACATAATGGCGACTACTTCTCAGCCTCTCTCTCCCAGAATCCTATTCTGTCTTCTCCGCCCACCTAACTTTCTGTCCTATGAGAGCCTAGGCAGTTTCTTTATTAGTTAACCAATGAAAGCAACAGATAAGATACAAGACCCACCTCCATCATTTCCCCTTTTTCTGTTTAAACAAAAAAAGAAAGGCTTTTATTTTAACATAGTAAAATTACATATAGCAAAACAGTTATCAAGTAAGAATTACAGTTACAATGTCTACTTTATCTTTTATCATAACTAAGGAAAACTATAAC
Source organism: Microtus agrestis (assembly GCA_902806775.1). Classification (NCBI taxonomy): domain Eukaryota; kingdom Metazoa; phylum Chordata; class Mammalia; order Rodentia; family Cricetidae; genus Microtus; species Microtus agrestis. The sequence goes on from CADCXT010000891.1 coordinate 73,166, forward strand.
TATCCATTCTTCAACTCCATCAAAGACTCCAGAAGGATATAAAACTACCTAAGTAAACAAGAGTTCAAATGCTTTAGAAATGACAGAGACATCTCGCTGCCTGGACAGTCACCCAAAGTTCTTTTGTACCGTTGGGGCATCTATCTTCGGCCTTCAGGCCCACAGTATCCAGCAGACATTTTTTTGAAGCAGGAAATTTCAAAGACAGTTCAGTCACTTTCTGCTGTGTCCTGCAGAATGTCTCGTAGACTTTTTTTATGAATCAGGAACCCCAAAAGACCATCTCACCTTTAGGCAAGTTCAGCAGTCCTCTCTCTGTGGGTTCTTTGTGTCCAGTTTATGCATCAGTCCAGGCAAGAGCAGTTCCTTGCCCAAATGGCTATTCAACTCCATAAGGATCCTCTTTGATGCCCATCTTCCTCTCGAAGTAGATTGGTGCTGCCAGGAGCAGACATGTCTCATTGTCATGAAAAACACTAAGTTATTAAAACATTTAAATGCCATATTCTGCAGTCTTTGAGAGATATGAAGAATGCCTATCTGAAATATATCTATGTACATCTAAAAAATCTAACTAACATGACTACAAGCTTGACCATTATTGATGATTATCCATTAACAACCTATATATGTTACATTTTTAAATGAACTGCAAAATCACAATACTTAATCAAGATCAGAAATACATATACATATAACAAAATTGACCTTAAAATCCATACCAATGCAAATTATTTATATCTATATCATATCCCCCTTTAAATGTAAAAGAACATTTATAAACAATATTTTGGGAACATGGGCGCAGTTTTTCTCTCCAAACTGCTTCCTGCTGAATGGGGGCGTCGTTAATTAGATCTTTTGTGGTGTAACCTGTGTGCCAGGGTCATCTCAGTTGGCAGTTGAGTGAAGTAATTTTTGAAGGTGTTCACAGCAACCTTTCAGGAGGGCATGGTCTATCATACCAAATTGGGATAGAAGAAATCCACAGGGTCTCATCCTCTGTGAAAACAAAAGAAGACCCTTTCCGAAGCATCATATCCTTAGACCCAAATTTTGAAGTCATACCCTCATGATATCCATTCTGGTTCCATTTGGCAGCCCATATAATGAAATCACTGTCTGTATTTAGCTCCTTTACAGTCAAAAATTTTAAAGAAAACACAATAATACAAAGAATCCAGACTCTCTGTGAATTTTTCATTTTTACGTGGCTTATTTTTACTTTATTTCTCTTAATCTATAACTATCTGTACTCTGTCTCTTTAAAGACTTTACCCCTTTTTTAAGGGCATTAACTTTATTCTTTCTCTCTCTATTTTTTCTCTCTGTCAAGCCTACGTACATTCATCCAACATTATGATTCATTTATTGGTCTGTCTGAATCTGTTTTATTGTGAATCTGTAATTTTTTACTATCCAGGAGCATTTCTTAAAATGTTAAGCATTTCTTAAAAACTTAAGTTGCATCATGTAGGGGTAATACGTTACCACCTGTATTCTGTCCAGTAGAAAACCTTAAGTGCGCTGTTATCACAGTTATTACGGTAGTTAATGGTGGCCAGCAGAGTTCAGCATGGCAGAGCTGAGCTGTGCACAGTTTCAGGCACACAGCAAGTCCACATTGGAGCCGCACTCAGCAGTTCAATTCTGAGATTGAGCGTGCAGCACAGAAACTCTTTTTATCCAAGTTACAACCAAATCTGACACGCAGAGCACTGTGCAGTCTCTGTGTGGCGGCAGGAATTTGCCATACTCTTCCGCCTGCTCAAGCCTGATTCTGCAGTCTGCCCAGGTGCAGGAGGGGAGTGCGCTTTAAAATGATGCAGCGTTTAAGTCTCTCTACAGCACGCCACCAACAAACAACAAAAATCTGTGTTAAACTCTGTTTTTTCTCTGTTTAAAATTAAGCTCTCTCAGGTTTTAAGTGGATTTAGCCCATCACGTTGGGCGCCACAAGGAAGACTTTAATTTCTTTCTTTATTTCTTCCTTGATCCAGATGTGGTTCAGTAGTTGACTGTTCAGTTTCCATGAGTTTGTCAGCTTTCTGGGGGTAGCATTGTTGTTGAATTCTAACTTTAGTCCATGGTGATCTGATAAGACACAGGAGGGTACGAATATTTTTTTGTAACTGTGGAAGTTTGCTTTGTTACCGAGTATGTGGTCAATTTTCAAGACGGTTCCATGAGCTGCAGAGAAGAAGGTATATTCTTTCCTATTTGGGTGGAATGTTCTATAGATGTATGTTGAGTCCATTTGATTCATTACCTCCATTAATTCTCTTATTTCTCTGTTATGTTCCGGTCTGATTGACCTGTCCATTGGTGAGAGAGGAGTGTTGAAGTCTATTAATATTAGTGCCTGCGGTTTGATGGCAGCCTTGAGTTTTAGTAATGTTTCTTTTACGTGTGTGGGTGCTTTTATATTAGGGGCATAGATATTCAGGTTTGAGATTTCATCCTGAAGAATTGTTCCTGTTAAGAGTATAAAATGTCCTTCTCCATCTCTTCTGATTGAATTAAGTTTGAAGTCAACTTTGTTAGAAATTAGTATGGCCACACCTGCTTGGTTCTTAGGTGCATTTGCTTGATAAAACTTTTCCCATCCCTTTACTCTAAGTAGGTGCCTGTCTTTGTGTTTGAGGTGTGTTTCTTGTAAACAGCAGAATGTTGGATCCTGTTTTCGTATCCCATCTCTTAGCCTGTGCCTTTTTATGGGTGAGGTGAGTCCATTAACATTAAGTGATATTAATGACCAGGGGTTGTTAACTCCGGCCACTTTTTTAGTAGTACAGTTTGTGTGTTTCCCTTCTTTGAGTTGTGCTGGTGAAGGGTCTCTAGGTGTTTGAGTTATGGTGGTCATTGTTGGACACCTTGTTTTGTGATTTTCCTTCTATTACTTTCTGTAAGGCTGGATTTGTGGCTAAACATTGTTTAAATTTTTTTTATCCTGGAAAATTTTGTTTTCTCCATATATAGTGAATGAAAGCTTGGCTGGGTATAGTAGTCTGGGCTTTCATCCATGTTCTCTTATCTTCTGCAGTACATCTATCCAGGACCTTCTGGATTTCATGGTTTCCATAGAGAAGTCAGGTGTAAGACTGATAGGTTTGCCTTTATAAGTAACTTGATCTTTTTCCTTTGCAGCTCATAATATTCATTTTTTATTCTGTATGTTTTGTGTTTTGATTATTATATGGCGAGGAGGTTTTTTTTTGGTCCAGTCTATTCAGTGTTCTGTATGCTTCTTGAACCTTCAAATGAATATCTTCCTTTAGGTTGGGAAAGTGTTCTTCTATAATTTTATTAAATATATTTTCTGGACCGTTGAGCTGTACTTCTTCTTCTTCTATCCCAATTATTCTTAGGTTTGGTCTTTTTTATTGTGTCCCAGATTTCCTGAATGTTTTGTGATGAGAATTTGTTGGTTTTGCTGTTTTCTTTGATCAGTGTGTTTATTTTCTCTATGGTATCTTCAGTGTCTGACATTCTTTCTTCTATTTCTTGTAATCTGTTGGTAGTACTTGTCTCTGTAGTTCCTGTTCATTTACCAAGATTTTCCATCTCCATCCTTCCCTTGGTTTGTGTTTTCTTCATTGCTTCTATTTCATTCTTAAAGTCTTGAACCGCTTCCCTTATCTGTTTGATTGCTTTTTATTGTTTCTCTTGGTTTTCTTGGGTATCTTTGAGCGATTTATTCATTTCCTCTACTTTTTGGTTTGTCATCTCTAATTGTTTATGGCAGTTTTTCACCTCCTGTTTAAGGTCTTCTATTATTTTCATATAATTCAATTTTGAGTGGATTTCTTCTTATTCTTCTGGAGAACTGTGTACTATTCTTCTTATTTCGGGATCCCTGGATTCTGGTGATGACATGTTGCCTTTGAGGTTGTTGGAGGAATTCTTGCATTGGCAACTTCCCATCTGTTCCTTCAAATGGAGCCAGGAGAGGCCTGGTGTCTTGGTCCAGTCTTTGCTATGACTGACTCTCTGGGTGTATCTCTTCAGTGTAGAAGCAGGAACCGTCCTGTCCAGATGGAACTCCTCAGCACCAAAACATGGACGCCTGCTAGTCCAGTGACCTGTGGACAAAAGGGGGACCTTGGGGGGCAGGGCAGGGATGAGTAGCACACAGAAGACCCTGCCACACAAGCTGAAGGTGTCCGGGCTCACTTACAGGGGACCTTGAGGCCTGCCCGGTAGGCAGGCTCTCACTGCTCTGGGTGGGTCACCTTAGTGTAGGAACTTAAAACTGTTCTTGAGCACTGGTCATAGCATACAGCAGGGCAGGGTTGGGGGGGGTGCTGGGGGACTGGGTCATGCTTAAGAAAGACAGCCCTGCAGAAGGAGTTGGGGGAGGGGTGTTTGTGCTCTCTTCTGGGATCAGTCCCTGGATAGCACACACTCACCCATCCAGATGGAACTCCTCAGCACCTAAATGGGGCTGCCTGGTAGCCCAATGATCCGGGGACAGAAGGAAGAATGTGGCAGGCAGCGCAGAGTCCAGGAGAGCACAGGAGACCCTGGAGCACAAGCTGAAGGTGCCTGGGCTCCCTTCTATCTTTGTGTTTGTGGTGTGTTTCTTGTAAACATCAGAATGTTGCATCCTGTTTTCGTATCCAATCTCTTCGCCTGTGTCTTTTTATAAGTGAGTTGAGTCCTTTAATATTAAGTGATATTAATCACCAGTGGTTGTTAACTCCAGTCATTTTTTCTTTTTTGGTATTAGAGTTTGTGTTTTTCCCTTCTTCGAGTTATGCTGGTGAAGGGTCATTAGATTTCTGAGTTATTGTGGGCATTGTTGGACTCCTTGGGTTGTGATTTTCGTTCTATTACTTTCTGTAAGCCTGGATTTGTGGCTATGTATTGTTTAAATTTGTTGTTATCTTGGAAAATTTTGTTTTCTCCATTTATAGTAAATGAAAGCTTGGCTGGGTATAGTAGTCTGGGCTTGCATCCATGTTCTCTTAGTTTCTGCAGTACATCTATCCGAGATCTTCTGGCTTTCATTGTTTCCATAGAGAAGTTCTGTGTAAGCCTGATAGGTTTACCTTTATAAGTAACTTGACTTTTTCCTTTGCAGCTCTTAATATTCTTTCTTTATTCTGTATGGTTTGTGTTTTGATTATGATATGGCGAGGAAATATTTTTTTGAACCAGTCTATTCAGTGTTTTGTATGCTTCTTGAACCTTCATAGGAATATCTTTATTTAGGTGGGAAAGTTTTCTTCTATACTTTCATAAAATACATTTTCTGGACCATTAACTTTACTTCTTCTCCTTCTTCTACCCCTATTATTCTTAGGTTTGGTCTTTCTATTGTGTCCCAGATTTCCTGAATGTTTTGTGATGATAAATTGTTGGATTTTCTATTTTTTTGGTCAGTGCATTTAGTTTCTCTATGATATCTTCAGTGTCTCAGATTCTTTCTTCTATCTCTTGTATTCTGTTGGTAATACTCGTCTCTATAGTTCCTGTTCATTTACTCCGATTTCCCATCTCCAGCCTTCCCTCAGTTTGTGTTTTCTTCATTACCTACAATTCATTTTTCAAGTCTTGAGCCGTTTCCCTTATCTGTTTGATTGCTATTTGTTGTTTCTCTTGGTTTTCTTGGGTATCTTTGAGAGATTTAATCATTTCCTCTACCTTTTTATTTGTCATTTCCATTTCTTTATGGCAGGTTTTCACCTCCTGTTTAAGGTCCTCTATTATTTTCTTATAGTTCAGTTTAAAGTCGATTTTTTCTATTTCTTCTGGAGTAGGGTGTTCAATTCTTCTTGTTTCGGGATCCCTGGATTCTCGTGATATCATGTTGCCTTTCAGGTTGTTGGAGGAATTCTTGCATTGGTGCCTGTCCATCTCTTCCTTCAAATGGAGCCAGGAGAGGACTGGTGTCTTGGTCCAGTCTTTTCTGTGACTGACTCTCTCAATGGATCTCCTCAGTGTAGAAGCAGGAACTGTTCCTGTCCAGATGGAACTCCTCAGCACCAAAACAAGGACACCTGGTAGCCCAATGACTCGCAGACAAAAGGGCAAATGTGGGGGGCAGGGTGGGGTTGGGTAGAACACAGGAGAAACTGGAGCACAAGCTGAAGGTGCCCACGTTCCCTTTCTGGGGGACTTTGGGGCCTGCCCTGTAGGCAGGCACTCACCGCTCTGTGTGGGTAGCCTTAGTGTAGGAGCGGGAAACTGTTCCTGAGCAAAGGACCTTGCAGACAAGGCAGGCTTGGGGGGAGGGTGGTTGGGTCATGTTTAAGAAAGACAGCCCTGCAGCAGGAGCTGGGGAAGGGGGAGTTGTGCTCTCTTCTGGGACAGGCCACCCCTGGATAGCACACACTCACCCGGCCAGATGTAACTCCTCAGTACCAAAACAGGTATGCCTGATAGCCCAATGACCCACGGACAAAAGGGCAAACGTGGGCGGGCAGGGTGGGGTCGAGTAGAACACAGGAGACCCTGTAGCACAAACTGAAGTTGTCCACGCTCCCTTGTGAGGGACCTTGAGGCCTGCCTGGTAGGCAGGCACTCACCACTCTTCCCCATCAAATTTTGATTGAATTTATGACCCACTCCATGAAATGGAACCTGTAGAAGACATCGCTGAAGTGGAAAGGTCCTGGGATTAGATAAGTCATATTAAATCTTCTATTTTTCAGAAAAAGGAATACTGAAATAAAATGACTTCTAAAGAACTTTTCCCATAGATTTCTGCCCCACTCTACCCCACACATATCATAAAAACTTCTGTACTAGATGGTAATTAACACAGAGTCCCACAACTGGACAATCTGCAGAATATGAGAGACATTGAAATACTCAGTCCTTAATGGAATGTTCTCAACAGATTTCGCCATTCAAACCTTAGGGATCTGTACAGTAGAAGAGAGGGAAATATTGTAGGAGTCAGAGTTAATGGATGACTCTTAGGAAACAGTGTCCTGGACACAAAAGATGGATACCACATGAGAACTGAAGGAGACTTTGAAAGGACATACAAGACCCATACCCATTCAAACCAGACCATATGCCAGTATTATTAACTGTGTAGCAGACACTAAAAATCTCCACTAACCAAGAAGGTATTTGCAATTGATACTTGCTGGAAAAAGATCAGAGCTGCTGGTGGGAATGCAAACTTGTGCAAGCACTTTGGAAAGCAATGTGGCGGTTTCTCAGGAAATGCGGGATCAACCTACACCTGGACCCAGCAATACCACTCTTGGGAATATACCCAAGAGATGCCCTATCATACAACAAATGTATATGCTCAACTATGTTCATTGCAGCATTGTTTGTAATAGCCAGAACCTGGAAAAATCCTAGATGCCCTTCAATGGAAGAATGGTTGAAGAGTGTATGGAATATATACGTATGAGATTATTACTCAGCAGTAAAAAACAATGACTTCTTGAATCTTCTGTTTAATCCTAATACTCTTAATAGTACTTCTCATCATGTAGTTTCTATACCAGCTTTCCCTGATGGATCCATAAGACATAAAATGATGTTCTTGTCCTCTTCATAGTCCCAAGTCCTGTCTGTGGGAACACAGATTAAGCACTCATTTCCATGATGATTTTCCCCATAACCTCTTCTGCTCTGTGCCATTTCCACACTCCTTGGCTTTGCTCTGGTAACACAAGTTCATTCACTGGCTTTCTCTGCCATGTATCATAAGAACAGATCTTGCTCCAGTGCCTTGATATGATACCTACTTCTCAATACACACGTTGCTTAGCCATTTTCCTACTGCAAAAACCTCAGCTGTCAGAGTAATCCCCATGTCCCCAGTCCTACTTCGAACCACACAGTTATGTAAATTTTAGAAAATCTTTTTTATTGAAAATAAATTTTTATAAAATATATTCTGATCATGGTTTATTCTCCCCCCCAACTCCTCCCATATACTCCCTACCTCCCTATTTACACAATTCTATTCCTGCATTATCCCTCTCTATAGGAAATAAACAGGCAAAGAAAAGAAACCATAATAAAAAAGCAGAAATCACACACTCTGTGAGTTCATATGTACATCAGTTGTGTTGTGTCTAGAGGGCATATAGGTTCCATCTTGAGGAGTGGGCCTTAAAACCCAATCAGAGAGTGATTACTGAGAATGATTACTTCTCCCACATCTGTACCACTACTGCACCAGTACATCCTGCAGGCAGGTCACCATTGTAGATCACTGGATTTCTAGCCAGATTGGTGACTACCTTTCACCTCTGGTAGCATGCAGAGTACTTTCTAATACTACAAACTCTCATTAGTAGGGATGAAGGCTCTGGTTAGGTACCAGCTCGACTTCTCCAGGTTTAATGAGGTACGAAGTATTGTCTTCAGCTGTAGGACCTTACCATCATTTTGTAGAGAGCAACAAATTTCCTTGGCAATAGCCTGCATTGTTTGGAAGTTTCCGTGGGGCCATTTGACCAACAACTTAATTAGATGTATTCTAATCTCAGAACAAGTAGCTTCATCTGAACCTTTTGCTCCCCATTTTTGATGATTCCATTTATATTTCTTACACCTATGTATAAATATTAAGAAGCTTCAGGGCTGGAGCCATAACTCAGCAGTTAAGGGCACTAGCTGCTCTTCCAGAGGACCCAGGTTCAATTCTGAGCAACGGTCACTCATAACTGTCTGTAACACAAGTTTCAGGAGATTTGACACCTTCACAAAGAAATAAATGCAGGCAAAACACCAATGCACATAAAATAAAAATAACTAAGCCATGAAAGATGAGGCTTCTTCTATAGTAGGTTTCCATGTGAAGAATTGTGTTGTTGGATTTTGGGTGGATATTGCATTGAATCTATAAATTGCTTTTAATAACCTGGTTATTTTATTATATTAATACTGTCAATCCATGAGTGTGGAATTGTTTTCTGTCTTTTGATATCTTCAGTTTCTTTCTTCAAAGACTTGAAGTTTTACCATACAAATTTTTGACTTGATTGGTTAGTTACCCCAAAGATATTTGATATTACTCGATGCCATTGTGAAGGGTATAGTTTCCCAAATTTCTTTCTCAGTCCACTTGTCATTTGTCTGTAGGAGCGCTACTGATTTTTTTCTTTTATTTATTTATTAAAGATTTCTGTCTCTTCCCCACCACTGCTTCCCCTTTCCCTCCCCCTCCCCCAATCAAGTCCCCCCCTCGTCAGCCCAAAGAGCAATTAGGGTTCCCTGCCCTGTGGTAAGTGCAAGGACCACCCACCTCCATCCAGGTCTAGTAAGGTGAGCATCCAAACTGCCTAGGCTCCCACAAAGCCAATACATGCAGTAGGATCAAAAACCCATTGCCATTGTTCTTGAGGTCTCAGTAGTCCTCACTGTCTGCTCTCCAGAGCCAGGCCAGCTGGCCTTGGTGAGTTCTCGATAGAACACCCCCATTGTCTCAGAGTGTGGGTGCACCCCTCGTGGTCCTGGGTTCCTTGCTCATGCTCTCTCTTCTTCTGCTCCTGACTTGGCCCTTGAGATTTCAGTCCGGTGCTCCAATGTGGGTCTCTGTCTCTGCCTCCTTTCCTCGCCTGATGAAGGTTAATATTAAGGAGGATGCCTATATGTTTTTCTTTGGGTTCTCCTTCTTATTTAGCTTCTCTAAGAACCCGAATTATAGGCTCAATGTCCTTTATTTATGGCTAGAAACCAAATATGAGTGAGTACATCGCACGTTCCTCTTATGGGTCTGGCTTACCTCACTCAGGATAGTGTTTTCTATTTCCATCCATTTGCCTGCAAACGTCAAGAAGTCTTTGGTTTTTACTGCTGAGTAGTACTCTAATATGTATATATTCCATACATTCTTCATCCATTCTTCAATTGAGGGGCATCTAGGTTGTTTCCAGGTTCTGGCTATTACAAACAATGCTGCTATGAACATAGTAGAGCATACACTTTTCTTGTATGATAAGGCCTCTCTTGGGTATATTCCCAAGAGTGGTATTGCTGGGTCCAGGGATAGGTTGATCCCAAAATTGGAACATTTATAACACAGTCTCTAGACCCAAGGTTCAAGAAACAACAGAGCGTGGAAAGATTGTCAGAGCCAGGAAACCAGGATTCCTGCTCTGAGATAAGTGACTTCTATATATGACAGAGAAGCTTTACCCATGAACTCTCAATAATATGGCCCCCTAAATAAGATCTGTATAGTGACCACATGCAGACCGAAGTGGTCACTATACTGGGGATATTGGAATTTCACAAGCTCCTGCCCCTATTCGAAGAGCTACAGGCTGTCACTGGCTGCTAAGAAAGGGAGAATCAGATGCTTCCAGAAGCAATGTGCATGTGTGTGTATGATTATAACAAAAATAATTAAAGAACAAAAAATAATTAAAGAAGAAACTAGCATAAGGAGGTTGCAGTGAAAAAGATAGAAATGAACATCTGGTTTGCACATCTGGAAAGCACATCTGGAAATGAACATCTGGTTTGCACTTCTGGAGCCGAACATCTGGAAACGATCATCTGGACTGCACATGTGGAAATATACATCTGGATTGCACATCAGGAAACGAACATCTGGATTGGAATTAACATCTGGAACCGAACATCTGGAAAGAAACATCTGGAAACGAACATCTGCAAAGAAACATCTTGAAACAAACATCTGGATTGCACATTAGGAAATGAACATCTTGATCGGAATAAACATCTGGAAACAAACATCTGGAAGAGAACATCTGGATCGCACATCTCAAAGTGAAGGTCTGGATTGCACATCTGGAAACGTACATCTGTATGGGCACTTCTGGATCCCACATCTGGAAATAAATATTTGGATTGCACATCTGGAAATAAACATCTGGATTGCATATTTGGAACCAAAAATCTGGAAACAGACATCTGGATGGGCACATATGAATCACACCTCTGAAAATGAAGGTCTGGATTGCACATCTGGAAATGAACATCTGGATTTGGCATCTGGAAATGAACATGAAAGTGCACATCTGGATCGCACATCTTGAAATGAAGGTCTGGATTGCACATCTGTAAATGAACATCTGGAAACAAACATCTGGATGGGCACATCTGGATCTCACATCTGAAAATGAAGGACCGGATTGCACATTTTGAAATGAACATCTGGATTTGGCGTATGGAAATGAACATGGAAGTGCACGTCTGTAAATGAAGGTCTGGATTGCACATCTGGAAACGAACATCTGGAAACAAACATCTGGAAAAGAACATATGGATCGCACATCTGAAAGTGAAGGTCTTGGTTTCACATCTGGAAACAAACATCTGTATGGGCACTTCTGGATCGCACATCTGGAAATAAACATCTGGATTGCACATCTGGAAACAAACATCTGGAAACAGACATCTGGATGAGCACATCCAGATGACACCTCTGAAAATGAAGGACAGGATTGCACATCTGGAAATGAACATCTGGATTTGGCGTATGGAAATGAACATGGAAGTGCACGTCTGGAAATGAAGGTCTGGATTGCACATCTGGAAACAAACATCTGCAAACAAACATCTGGATGGGCACAGCTGGATCGCAGTCTGAAAATGAAGGTCTGGATTGCACATCTGGAAATGACCATCTGGATTTGGCATCTGGAAATGAACATGGAAGTGTGCATCTTGATCGCACATCTGGAAATGAAGGTTTGAATTGCACATCTGGAAACTAACATCTGGAAACAAACATCTGGATGGGCTCATCTGGATTACACAACTGAAAATGAAGGTCTTAATTGTACATCTGAAAATGCACATCTGGATTGGGCGTCTGGAAATGAACATGGAAGTGCATATCTTGAAAAGAAGGTCTGGATTGCACATCTGTAAACGAACATCTGTAAACAAACATCTGGAAATGAACATCTGGATAGCACAAATGAAAATGAAGGTGTGGATTGCACATCTGGAAATGAAGGTCTGGATTGCACATCTGGAAATGAAGGTCTGGATTGCACATCTGGAAATGAGCATCTGGATGGGCTCTTCTGGATCGCACATCTGGAAATGAAGGTCTGGATCACACATCTGGAAACGAACATCTGGATGGACAAATCTGGACCGAACATCTGAAAATGAAGGTCTGGATTGCACATCTGGAAATGAACATCTGGATTGGGCAACTGGAAATGAACAAGGAAGTGCATATCTTGATCTCACATCTGGAAATGAAGGTCTGGATTGCAAATCTGGAAACGAACATCTGTATTGCACATCTGAAAAATGAAGGTCTGCATTGCACATCTGGAAATGAACATCTGGAAACAAACATCTGGAAATGGACATCTGAATCGCACATCTGGAAATGAAGGTGTGGATTGCACATCTGGAAACGAACATCTGGATCGCACATCTGGATCACACATCTGGAAATTAAAGATCATCGTTAGAGTCAGAAGTTTGAGTATGAGAGAGCATAGCAGAGACTTCTCTAATGGTACAATTTCCTGTCTCTTCTCTAAGTAGTAATTGTAATGGCAATCCCAGGGACCAGTCATGTCCATTGTGACTAGAGTTACTGATACACAAGGAGAAGGCAATAATGACTCTGTCTCACAAACCTAAACCCTCAGAACAGGTGTGGATTGAAGGCTGGAGGCTCTCTGGAAGATTATTTGTATGATTCTTGCATGGTCAGTCAGAGTTTGTGAAAAGTCTGTTGGTTTTAGATTAGTCCTTCACAATAAGAAAACCAAGTAACCCAAGATTCTAATAAAATATAGTTCATATTAAAAAAACGTAAATGAAATTTTTAGAAAATCTTTTTTATTTATTTATTTATTTATTTTATTTTTCTCCATTAACAGCTTCAACTGGGTGTGGGGCAACAGAACCAATCCCAGTACAACCATGGGTGTGGGGTTCCCCATAGTCTCCCCAGGGCGATGGCTCCTGCAATGATCTCTAGGGGGAAACAGCTCCCAACAGATCCCCTCCCCCCTCCCATACAAAGGCAGGCAGCTATCAAGTGGAGAGCACCAGTCAGAGTCAACCATGGTGTCAGAGCAAAGGAGAAGGGACTGAGACAAGGAGAGACCCTCCTCTCGAGTGGTGAAGTAATCCCTCTCTCCTGGGAACAGAGGGGTGCCCGATGACTACTAGGTCGAGTGGGGACCAGGCCTTTTTTTCCCCTTACCCTTCCTAGGGTTCCCAGGGCCCTGCCTTAGGTTGGGGGATTATCCTGCCATTAGTCGCCTGTCCTTGGAGCTCCTCAAGTAAAAGGCATCTTGCAGGATTAAAGTAAGCAGATCACAGGGCACCCTGTCTTAGGCCATGTGGAGAGCACCCTCATACCTGAACCATGCCATGTTGAGCCGGTTTCTACAACCTCTGTATGGTGTGCTATTCAGGCGAGGATCCACACTAACTCCCGTCATTGGGCCCCTGCGTCTGTCATTAATGAAAAGACTCTGAGGAGCTCCTCAAACAAAAGATATAATGATATAGTTTTGGCACCAATAACTCCATCTCCAGATAAGAAGAAAGGGCTTTTTCCCAACTCAGTATTCACCTTTTAGTCTGGCCTATGGTATGACCACATTCCTAAGTGCCTACTCCACATAAAGTTACGTGTGCTGCCTGCCAAAAAAATAGGGCAGTGTAAAAGGGATCAAAATCCAAAATTTTAAACATATGCATTAAAATCAAACACTTTACAACATGTGTCAAACTTTACCCATTATCTATAAGCAGTTACAAATATCATTACCTCAAATTCAGTGGGAGTACAATGACATACATTGTTGTTATCATATACCATCAGTTCCAGCCTCTGGGCAACAGTCACAGGAACCCCCAATTTTCCCCCTTCTTAAGTGAAGAGAGGTTAATATTTTAATTAAAAAGAGTTCTGTATCCCAAAGTTTAAAGCAGTCTGATGTTTAGTCTGCAACTCAGCTCCCAAGCAGACCAGAGTTCAAGCTGCAGAAGCAGTTTAGCATTTGTGCTCCTGGACAGGTGGGGTAGCCAGGGTGAGGCGAGCTGGTTTCAGGTACATGGAGCACATCCTGGCCCTTATGTCAGCCGGGTCTCCCTGGATTCTGGGGGCTGGGTGACACCATGCAGAGTGGTGTAGCTGGTTTTGTCAGCAGGCACTCCTTTCCTTGGGGTTAGGGAAGACCGGACCAAAGATCTCTCCTCAATCACCTCTGGAAGTCTGGAACTCTTCTGTGTCCGCAGCCTCGACATCACGTTCAGAATTCATTTTCTTTCTGTGAAAAAAGCACAAACACATCCTCGACCCCAAATATATATAGGTCGGGTTTTTTCATGATGCATTGCAAGGGCTTTTTACATTGTCTTAGCAAAGGTCAGCTTGGTGTCAACAAGCCAGATCCGTTTGCATCAGGATCTGCTGTCAACTTGTATGAGTTGCTTTGAAGGAGCCTTGTTATGCTCCATAATTTTTATTATAATTAGCCATATATGCAGTTCCTCCATTGGAAGAGCCAATTGTAAAATTTAGCATAAAATCCTTTAAGGGATTTTTTGCTATAGCTTTAGCAAAATACAGGTGCATAAATTGTTGCAATGATCTGGGAAAAGACCATTGTTTTTGGCCTTTGAATTTAGCAAAGGCAAATATCCAGGAATCAATCTTAAAAATTATCAATGAGTCTACTGTTTAGTATAAGAAACCTTGATCCTAGTCAAAATTTTGTTAAACCATTTTCCACATTCTATCCTGTCCTTTTATATCAGACAGGCTACTGGTTTAAATTAAGAACTTAATATCTTAACAAGCAAAACTGATAAGATTTAGCCATAAGCCTCATTTTTTATAAGACTGTTGTAGAAAAAGTTTAACATTTAATATACACACTTCCCATATCTGAATTATAATTAATATACTGTATTTGTTGATTATTGTATACTTTATCTGTTGATTTATACTTTACCTGCTTGAGTACCTGTTAGGCAGCTGTTTTAAGCTCTCTATTGGAAACTGTTTTTTGTAAGAATTTTACCTAGCAGCTCAAGGTCTCCTATAAAAATATTATCACTAGAGCTTTAACCATTAGACATCCAACCAAAAGTTTGAAAGCTATGCTTTTTTTTTAGTTTTTTTTTATACTGGAAAAAAAGAGAAATTTCTGCCTCCTCCCCGCCTCCCATTTCCCTCCCCCTCCTCCCACTCCTCCTCGCCTTCCCCCTCCTCCCCCTCCTTATCCAGACCGAAGTGCAGTCAGGGTTCCCTGCCCTGTGAGAAGTACAAAGTCCTCCCCCCTCAATCCTGGTCTAGGAAGGTGAACATCCGTACTGGCTAGGCTCCCACCAAGCCAGAACATGAAGTAGGATCAAAACCCTGTGCCATTGACCTTGGCTTCTCTGCAGCCCTCATTGGGTTCACCTTCTTATTTAGCTTCTTTAGTATCACAGAATATAGACTCAATGACCACAATTTGTGACTAGAAACCAATTATGAGTGAGTATATCCCATGTTCCTCTTTTTGGGTCTGGGATACCTCACTCAGGATAGTGTTTTCTATTTCCATCCATTTGCATGCAAAATTCGAGAAGTCATTGTTTTTTACTGCTGAGTAGTACTCTAGTATGTAAATATTCCACACTTTCTTCATCCATTCTTCCACTGAGGGACATCTAGGTTTGTTCCAGGTTCTGGCTATAACAAACAATGCTGCTATGAACATAGTTGAACAAATGCTTTTGTCATGTGATAGGGTATCTCTTGGGTATATTCTCTGGGTCCAGAGGTAGGTTGATCCCGACTTTCCTGAGAAACCGCCACACTGATTTCCAAAGTGGTTGCACAAGATTGCATTCCCACCAACAATGGATGAGGGTACCCCTTCCTCCACAACCTCTCCAGCAAAGCCTATCATTGGTGTTTTTGATTTTAGCCATTCTGACAGGCGTAAGATGATATCTCAATGTTGTTTTGATTTGCATTTCCCTGATCGCTAAGGAAGTTGAGCATGACCTTAAGTGTCTTTTGGCCATTAGGAATTCTTCTGTTGAGAATTCTCTGTTCAGCTCAGTGCCCCAATTTTTAATTGGTTTATTTAGCATTTTAAAGTTTAGTTTCTTGAGTTCTTTATATATTTTGGAGATCAGGCCCTTGTCTGTTGCTGGGTTGGTGAAGATCTTCTCCCAATCAGTAGGTTGCCTTTTTGTCTTAGTGACAGTATCCTTTGCATTACAGAAGCTTCTCAGTTTCAGGAGGTCCCATTTGTTCAATGTTTCCCTTAATGCCTGTGCTTCTGGGGTTAAACATAGGAAGCGATCTCCTGTGCCCAACTGTTGTAGGGTACTTCCCACTTTCTCTTCTATCAGGTTCAGTGTGTAAAGATTGATATTGAGGTCTTTGATCCATTTGGACTTGAGTCTTGTGCATGGTGATAGATATGGGTCTATTTTCATTTTTCTACAGGTTGAAATCCAATTGTGCCAGCACCATTTGTTGAAGATGCTTTCTTTCTTCCAATGTATGTTTTTAGCTCCTTTATCAAAAATGAGGTGTTTATAGGTTTGTGGGTTAAAATCCGGGTCTTCTGTACGATTCCATTGATCGAGTTCTCTGTTTTTATGCCAGTACCAGACTGTTTTCATTACTGTAGCTCTGTAATAGAGTTTGAAGTCAGGGATGGTAATGCCTCCAGAAGTTCCTTTATTGTATAAGATTGTTTTGGCTATCCTGGGTTTTTTGTTTTTCCATATAAAGTTGATTATTGTCCTCTCAAGATCTGTGAAGAATTTTGATGGGATTTTGATGGGAATTGCATTGAATGTATAAATTGCTTTTGGTAGAATTGCCATTTTTACTATGTTGATCCTCCCAATCCAAGAGCAGGGGAGGTCCTTCCATTTTCTGGTATCTTCATCAATTTCTTTCTTCAATGCCTTAAAGTTCTTGTCAAATAAATCTTTCCCTTCCGTGGTTAGCGTTACCCCAAGATATTTTATGCTGTTTGTGGCTATCGTGAAAGGTGATGCTTCTCTGATTTCCCTCTCTGTTTCCATATCCTTTGTGTAAAGGAGGGCAACTGATTTTTTGGAGTTGATCTTGTATCCGGCCACATTACTAAATGTGTTTATCAGCTGTAGGAGTTCTTTGGTGGAGTTTTTGGGGTCGCTTATGTACACTATCATATCATCTGCAAATAACGAATGTTTAACTTCTTCCTTGCCAATTCGAATCCCCTTGATCCCCTTGTGTTGTCTTATTGCTATCGCTAACACTTCAAGCACTATATTGAAGAGGTATGGAGAGAGTGGACAGCCTTGTCTTGTTCCAGATTTCAGTGGGATGGCTTTGAGTTTCTCTCCATTTAATTTGATGTTAGCTGTCGGCTTGGTGTAAATAGCTTTTATTATATATAGGTACATCCCTTGTATCCCTAATCTCTCCAAGACTTTTATCATAAAGGGATGTTGAATTTTGTCAAATGCTTTTTCCGCATCTAATGAAATGATCATATGGTTTTTTTCTTTCAGTTTATTTATATGGTGGATTACATTGATAGATTTTCGTATGTTGAACCAGCCCTGCATCCCTGGGATGAAGCCTACTTGGTCATAATGGATAATTTTTCTAATGTGTTCTTGGATTCGGTTTGCCAGTATTTTGTTGAGGATTTTTGCGTCGATTTTCATGAGCGAGATTGGCCTGTAATTCTCTTTCTTGGTTGAGTCTTTGTGTGGTTTTGGTATCAGAGTAACTGTAGCTTCATAAAAGGAATTTGGCAATGACTCTTCTGTTTCTATATTGTGAAATACCTTAAGGAGTATAGGTATTAGGTCTTCTTGGAATTTCTGGTAGAATTCCGCATTGAAACCATCTGGACCTGGGCTTTTTTTGGTAGGGAGGTTTTTGATAACAGTTTCTAATTCTTCACGACTAACAGGTCTATTTAGATCATTCATCTGGTCTTGGTTTAGCTTTGTTATATTGTATTTATCTAAAAAAGTGTCCATTTCTTCCACATTTTCCAGTTTTGTGGCATACAGGCTTTTGTAGTAAGATCTCAATATTCTCTGAATTTCCTCTGTGTCTATTGTTATGTCACCCTTTTCATTTCTGATCTTATTAATTTGCATATTCTCTCTCTGCCGTTTGATTAGTTTGGATGGGGGTTTATCGATCTTGTTGATTTTCTCCAGGAACCAGCTTTTTGTTTCATTGATTCTTTGGATAGTTTTCTGTGTTTCTATTTTATTGATTTCTGCCCTCAGTTTGATTATTTCCAGTCTTCTACTCCTCTTAGGAGAGTCTGCTTCTTTTTTTCTAGAGCTTTCAGGTGGGTTGTTAAGTCTCCAATGTGTGCTTTCTCTGTTTTCTTTAAGTGGGCACTTAGTGCTATGAACTTTCCTCTCAGGACTGCTTTCATAGTGTCCCATAAGTTTGAATAGGTTGTTTCTTTATTTTCATTGAATTCAAGGAAGACTTTAATCTCTTTCTTTATTTCTTCCTTGATCCATGTGTGGTTCAGTAGTTGACTGTTCAGTTTCCATGAGTTTGTAGGCTTTCTGGGTGTAGCTTTGTTGTTGAATTCTAACTTTAATCCATGGTGATCTGATAAGACGCAGGAGGTTATGCATATTTTTTGTACCTGTGGAAGTTTGCTTTGTTACCGAGTATGTGGTCAATTTTCGAGAAGGTTCCATGAGCTGCAGAGAAGAAGGTATATTCTTTTCTTTTTGGGTGGAATGTTCTATAGATGTCTGTTAAGTCCATTTGATTCATTACCTCCATTAATTCTCTTATTTCTCTGTTAGGTTTCAGTCTGATTGACCTGTCCATTGGTGAGAGAGGAGTGTTGAAGTCTCCTACTATTAGTGTGTGCAGTTTAATGGCAGCCTTGTGTTTTAGTAATGTTTCTTTTACGTACGTGGGTGCTTTTACATTAGGGGCATAGATATTCAGGATTGAGACTTCCTCCTGATGAATTGTTCCTGTTATGAGTTTAAAATGTCCCTCTCCATCTCTTCTGATTGATTTAAGTTTGAAATCAACTTTGTTAGAAATTAGTATGGCCACCCCTGCTTGTTTCTTAGGTCCATTTGCTTGATAAGCCTTTTCCCAGCCCTTTACTCTGAGTAGTTGCCTGTCTTTGTGTTTGAGGTGTGTTTCTTGTAGACAGCAGAGTGTTGGATCCTGTTTCCATATCCAATCTCTTAGCCTGTGCCTTTTTATAGATGAGTTGAGTCCATTGACATTAAGTGATATTAATGTCCAGTGGTTGTTCATTCCGGTCATTTTTCTAGTAGTAGAGTTTGTGTGTTTCCCTTCTTTGAGATGTGTCGGTGAAGGGACTCTAGATATCTGAGTTATTGTGGGCCTTGTTGGACTCCTTGGTTTGTGATTTTCCTTCTATTACTTTCTGTAAGGCTGGATTTGTGGCTACATACTGTTTAAATTTGTTTTTATCTTGAAAAATTTTGTTTTCTCCATTTATAGTGAACGAAAGTTTGGCTGGGTATAGTAGTCTGGGCTTGCATCCATGGTCTCTTAGTTTCTGCAGTACATCTACTCAGGACCTTCTGGCTTTCATGGTTTCCAAAGAGAAGTAAGGTGTAAGTCTGATGGGTTTGCCTTTATAAGTAACTTGGCCTTTTTCCTTTGCAGCTCTTAATATTCTTTCTTTATTCTGTATGCTTTGTGTTTTGATTATTATATGGCGAGGGGATGTTCTTTTTTGGTCCAGCCTATTTGGTGTTCTGTAAGCTTCTTGGATCTTCATAGGTATATCTTTCTTTAGGTTGGAAAATTTTCTTCTATAATTTTATTAAATATATTTTCTGGACCGTTGAGCTGCAGTTCTTCTCCTTCTTCAACTCCAATTATTCTTAGGTTTGGACTTTTTATTGTGTCCCAGATTTCCTGAATGTTTTGTGATGAGAGCTTGTTGGATTTGCTGTTTTCATTGATCAGTGCGTTTATTTTCTCTATGGTATCTTCAGCGTCTGAGATTCTTTCTTCAATCTCTTGTATTCTGTTGGTTATACTAGTTTCTGCAGTTTCTATTCGTTTACCTAGATTCTCTATGTCCAGACGGCCCTCTGTTTGTGTTTTCTTCCTTGTCTCCATTTCAGTTTTCAGGTCTTGAACTGTTTCCATTATCTGTTTGATTGTTTTTCCTTGGTTTCCTAGGGTATCATTCACTGATTTATTCAATTCTTCAAACTTTCTGTTATACTTCTCATCTATTTCTATGAGGGTATCATTCACTGATTTATTAAATTCTTCAAACTTTCTGTTATACTTCTCATCCATTTCCATGAGGGCGTTTTTTACATGCTGTTTAAGGATGTCAATCAGTTTCATAGATTCCATTTTTTCTCCTTCTTCTTGATTAAGGTGTTCATGTCCTCCTGATGTGGGGTCCCTGGGTTCAGGTGGTTTCATGCTGTTTTTCAGATTGTTGGGTGAATTCCTGCATTGGCGCCTGCCCATCTCTTCCTCCAAATGCTCCTCTAAGGATCTTCTTTTACAGGATCAGGTCTCCTTGCCCACTGATGTTACTTCCCTGTGTTGGGACTCTCCCGTGATGGCTATCTAGGTGCCCCAGTGATGGATCTCCTGGAGCCAAGATCAGCTCTCTTTGCTGGTTGGGAAGCTTGTAAACAAGGTGCTTACCTGCGCGGTGCAGGCAGGCTACTGAGAACAGAGGAATTTGCACCCGCCCGGCTGCCCTCTGGATACTGCCCCAGCGCCCAGACAGGCTGAGCTGGGGGATGTTATTTGCCCAGAGATGGCAGGGAGAGAGAAGTGAGGGAGGGTTCTGGGTACATG
>CADCXT010000892.1:0-43342 GCA_902806775.1 Microtus agrestis
CATTCTGGTCATTTTTCTAGTAGTAGAGTTTGTGTGTTTCCCTTCTTTGAGATGTGTTGGTGAAGGGACTCTACATATCTGAGCTATTGTGGGCGTTGTTGGACTCCTTGGTTTGTGATTTTCTTTCTATTACTTTCTGTAAGGCTGGATTTGTGGCTACATACTGTTTAAATTTGTTTTTATCTTCAAAAATTTTGTTTTCTCCATTTATAGTGAACGAAAGTTTGGCTGGGTATAGTAGTCTGTGCTTGCATCCATGATCTCTTAGTTTCTGCAGTACATCTATCCAGGACCTTCTGGCTTTCATGGTTTCCAAAGAGAAGTCAGGTGTAAGTCTGATGGGTTTGCCTTTATAAATAACTTGGCCTTTTTCCTTTGCAGCTCTTAATATTATTTCTTGATTCTGTATGCTTTGTGTTTTGATTATTATATGGCGAGGGGATGTTCTTTTTTGATCCAGCCTATTTGGTGTTCTGTATGCTTCTTGAATCTTCATAGGTATATCTTTCTTTAGGTTGGGAAAGTTTTCTTCTATAATTTTATTAAATATATTTTCTGGACAGTTGAGCTGCACTTCATCTCCTTCTTCAGCTCCAATTATTCTTAGGTTTGGTCTTTTTATTGTGTCCCAGATTTCCTGAATGTTTTGTGATGAGAGCTTGTTGGATTTGCTGTTTTCTTTGATCAGTGCGTTTATTTTCTCTATGGTATCTTCAGCGTCTGAGATTCTTTCTTCAATCTCTTGTATTCTGTTGGTTATACTTGTTTCTGTAGTTTCTATTTGTTTACCTAGAATCTCTATGTCCAGTCAGCCCTCTGTTTGTGTTTTCTTCCTTGTCTCCATTTCAGTTTTCAGGTCTTGAACTGTTTCCATTTTCTGTTTGATTGTTTTTCCTTGGTTTCCTAGGGTATCATTCACTGATTTATTCAATTCTTCAAACTTTCTGTTATACTTCTCATCCATTTCTATAAGGGTATCATTCACTGATTTATTCAATTCTTCTAACTTTCTGTTATACTTCTCATCCATTTCTATAAGGGTATCATTCACTGATTTATTCAATTCTTCAAACTTTCTGTTATACTTCTCATCCATTTCCATAAGGGTGTTTTTTACATGCTGTTTAAGGATGTCAATCACTTTCAAAGATTCCATTTTTTCTACTTCTTCTTGATTAAGGTGTTCATGTCCTCCTGTTGTGGGGTCCCTGGGTTCTGGTGGTTTCATGTTGTTTTTCAGATTGTTGTGTGAATTCCTGCATTGGCGCCTGCCCATCTCTTCCTCCGAATGCTCCCCTAAGGATCTTCTTTTACAGGATCAGGTCTCCTTGCCCACTGATGTTACTTCCCAGTGAAGGGACTCTCCCGTGATGGCTCTCTAGGTGCCCCAGTTATGGATCTCCTGGAGCCAAGATCAGCTCTCCTTGCTGGTTGGGTAGCTTGTAAACAAATCGCCTACCCTGCTTGGTGCAGGCAGGCTACTGAGGACAAAGGAATTCATGCCCGCCCGGCTGCCCTCCGGATACTGCCCCAGCGCCCAGACAGGCTGAGCTTGGTGATGTTATTTGCCCAGAGATGGCAGGGAGAGAGAAGTGAGGGAGGGTTCTGGGTGCACGCTGGGTGAGGTATGAAGAGAGAGGTGGTATGCAGGTGTATAGGCCCTGCAGGAAATAGTTCCTTGACCCGGGCTGTGGCCGCGGGTCAGAAATTCACTCACCCTGAGCCTGTAATTCATTCTTGATACCTGTTTTTTATATGCAATTTTACTATGTTAAAGTTAAAACCTTCCTTTTATTTAAACAGAAAAGAGGTAATATGGGATTCCCCTCTTTATGCTGTGAATACCATTGGTTAATAAAATATCTGCCATGGTCTGTTGATAAACTAGAGCAGAGATAGGAAAAACTAACTTGAATGCTGAGAGAAAAGACGCAGAATCTGAGAGAAGCCATGGAGCTGCCACTGGAGACAGATGAGCTAAAACTTTGCTGGTAGGCCTAGACCTTATGGTGATGTACAAAATAATAGAGATGGGTTAAAATAAGATGTAAGAGTTAACCAATAAGAAGCTAGAGTGAATGTGTCAAACAGTCAGTTAAATAGGATGGTTTCTGTGTGATTATTTTGGTTCAGACCAGACAGAAAATTAACAAGCAGCTCTTACAATGATGAAGGAGGTAGAGCTTGTAATACCTTAAAAGTTAAGATATGGGCCGGATTGTGACAACAGAACAGAAGGAAAGTTTGGAGCTAAGTTAGGAAAAGTCTTATATAGAGAGTACCTCCTTCCACTTGCCTAATATCTGGCAAAAGTTGCAAATGTCACATATAATATTGGAATCCAAGTTGCTAATAGGATATCATTTTGATTGATTATCTAATGAGTACTGGGACCAGAATTGGTTGCAAAGATGGATGATTTTAGAAGCCCTTAAGTTAGGCACTAAGTGTAAAACGATTTCCCAAAAAGCATCCAAGGGGAATGTCTGGAAGTACAGTAGAAGATGCAGTTCCCATGAGTAAGGTAGAAAAATAAGATTCAAGGGTCTGTAGTTATTAGGTCTGCAATTCCTAGTATCCCAGAAATTCAGAGAGGATTAGATTTAATAGACACAGTCTGTTCAGTATGTCCTCATGCAAAGAATATGGACCAGGAGCTCCTAGCCAGAACAGAATGTAGTTACCTGGTACAAGGGCTCTAGGCTACTGCCAGGAGCTATTCTGCATGACCCCTGATTCACAAGTACCCTCCCTAAAAAGCCAGAACTAATCCCATCACTTCATAAGGATGCCCATCCTGAACTCCTTTTCTTTTCTGTACACTTGTCTTCATTCCTTCTAAGACATTTACGACTTCTGGGGCCAGTCTACCCTCATATGCTACCTTCTGCCTAAAACTACTATGCCTATATTAAACACAGTAGTAATGAAAGAAATTCACATGCTCATATCTTATTGCAAAAGCACAAATATGAAATAGCAAGCCACTATTTGCCCTCTGAAATCTACTAGTTGTGTAGAACATTTATCCATGAAAAATACCAAGACGGGTACAGGACATAGAATTTGAAAATAAAATTATATCTTCATCAAGGATTTAAAGTGTTTAAAGAAAACACAAACAGCACAATCAAATTAAAAAGAAATAACTTAAAGAAAAGACATGGGTGATGCCCAATAAAACACAAACATATAAAATATAAACAAAATGAAGGGACAAAGACAATCCAAGACAAAAGATTCAATAAAGGCATGAAAGCATTGATGTGAATGCAACCCTTAATCAAAATGGAAATAAAAAACCCAATAGCCTGTCTAGTATAATCCTGATCAAAGAAAAATATTAAGAATCAAGCAGAAGATAGAATATTTGGACTTGAATAGAAAAAATAATCTAGAACAAATAAGGAATATACATATAAAATAAAATAGCTATGTCAAATCAGAGTAAAAAAACTAAGTGGACATTATAAAGGAAAGTATATTGAAATATTCAAGTAAAAAAAAGTCACGTATAAAAAAACTATCAGAATGTTAGTATATTTCTAAGTGGAAAGCATGACTAAAAATATAAAACAAATCAACAGGAAATGCACTTACAAGTAATGCGAGATATCATTAAAAGATCAATAGATAAAGGAAAAGGACTCAATGTTGATGCCATAGACAAGATTTTCACCAAGATCATGAACAAGAATAAAACATCCTCAAATTAAATAAATATATACTCATATAAATACAAGAACACACAGAACACAAAATAAGCAAGACCACAAAATAAATTGCCCATGTCACATTGTAGTGAAAACATTAAATATGCAGCAAAAAGAAAGTATGCTGAAAGATTTGAGTGGAAAAACAGAAGTCATATATAAAGAAAGAGTAATGCTAGTTTGTTTCTCAACAGAAAACTTAAAATTCAGAGCTTCTGAAAACATGTACTATATATCTTGAAATACCATGATTGCTACCTTAGAGTAGTATACCCAGAAAAATTCTGTGCCATAATAGAAGGAGAAAGAAAATTTTCCCTGGAATAAATATCCTCAAAAATATATCTAACAAACCCAATCTAAAGAAAATACAGGAGCAGTATTTTGGGCTAAAGAGAAAAATGAGCATAGCCATGAGACTGTGAGATGATATACCAAGCCATATTTAATAGAGACCATCCTAGCTGCTAGAAATGCAGACAGGCCACTTGCCCTTTGCCCACCCCCACTTTCTTGGTGTCACCATAATACTATTCTCTAGCCCCACACCCTTCATGTCTTGCTGTTTCAGTTACCAACATGATCAGAATACCCCTATTCAACCGCAGGTCTTAATGGCCTGAAGACAAGTGAGAAAACAGATACCAAGGATCAAAGTACCCATCCTACAAAGACAAACCCAGAAATTGGACTTGAGAACTATAGTCACCTCAAACCCACATGCCTGGACACCAGCATAAGAGCGCAAACAACAACATCCAAGTCAATATGTCACCACCAGAGTCCATCGATCTTATCACAGCATATCCTAATATTTCAACACAGCTGGATCACAAGAAAAAGACCTTAAAACTAACTTTAGGAAAATGATGGAGGTCCTTAAAGAGGAAGTGAATAAATCCTATAAAGAAAGCTAAAATAAAACAACAGTTAAATGAAATTAAGAGAACTGTTTAGTACCTAAAATTGGAAATAAAAACAATAAAAAAAACACAAAATGAAGAAATTTTGGAAATGAAAAATCTATGTAAGTAAGCAGGAACTACAGATACATATAACCAAGAGAATATAAGAAATGGAAAAAAATCTTAAACAGTGAAGATATGATAAAAGAGATAGATTCATCAGTCAAAGAAAATGTTAAATCTAAAAGTTATGGAGCCAAAATACAAAGTAAATCTGTTTACGTTGATTTTCTCAAAGAACCAACTCTGTTTACTTGGGTATTTGTTTTGTTCTCTTTGTTTTTACTTTATTAATTCCAGAATTCAGTTTGATTATGTACTGCCTTTTATTCCTCTTGGGTGTGCTTACTTCATTTTGCCCTGAAGTATTTGGGTATGCTGCTTTTTTGCTTGTATGAGATCTCTCCATCTTTTTTTTTCATAAGCACTTATCGCTATAAACTTTCCTCTTACCACTGCTTTTATAGTGTCTCATAAGTTTGGGTAGTGGTGATGGCATTCTTCTCTTCTTTTGGTTTTGCTGCTGTGAAATTATTTCTTGTAAATTCATTGGTGTCGTTAACCTTCTTATGTTGGTGTTTTCCTTCTAGCACTTTCTGTAGGGCTGGATTATTGGGTACATCTTGTGTAAATTTGACTTTATCATGAAATATCTTGTTTTCTCCATCTATGATGATTGAAAGTTTTACTTCTTGAAGTTTGCAGGCAAATGGATGGAAATAGAAAACACTATCCTGAGTGAGGTAAGCCAGACCCAAAAAGAGGAACATAGGATGTACTCACTCATATTTGGTTTCTAGCCATAAATAAAGGACATTGAGCCTATAATTAGTGATCTTAGAGAAGCTAAATAAGAAGGAGAACCCAAAGAAAAACATATAGTCATCCTCCTGAATATTAACCTTCATCAGGCGATAAAAGGAGACAGAGACAGAGCCCCACTTTGGAGCACGGGACTGAAATCTCAAGGTCCAAATCAGGAGCAGAAGGAGAGAGAGCACGAGCAAGGAACTCAGGACCGCGAGGGTTGCACCCACACACTGAGACAATGGGGATGTTCTATCGGGAACTCACCAAGGCCAGCTGGCCTGGGTCTGAAAAAAGCCTGGGATAAAACCGGTCTCGATGAACATAGCGGAAAAGGAGGACTACTGAGAACTCAAGAACAATGGCAATGGGTTTTTGATCCTACTGCACATATTGGCTTTGTGGGAGCCTAGGCAGTTTGGATGCTCACCTTACTAGACCTGGATGGAGGTGGGTGGTCCTTGGACTTCCCACAGTGCAGGGAACCCTGATTGCTCTTTGGGCTGATGAGGGAGGGGGACTTGATTTGGGAAGGGTGAGAGAAATGGGAGGCGGCGGTGGGGAAGAGACAGAAATCTTTAATAAATGAATAAATAAAAAAATAAACATACAATTAACCAAAAAAAGAAAGTTTTACTGGTTATAGTTCTATTGGCTGGAATCTTTAGTCTATTAGAGTCTATTGGACATCTGCCCAGGCTCTTCATGCCTTTAGAGTCTATAAGTAACACCAAACTAAATGGAGAGAAACTTAAAGCAATTCTACTATCAGGAACAAGAAATTTTGTCCACTCTCTCCATATCTATTCAATATAATACATGAAGTTTTAGGCCAGAGCAATAAGACAGCAGAAAATATCAAGGGGACACAAATTGGAAAGAAAGTCCAAGTATCAATATACACAGATGATATGATAGTACACAAAGGCAACCCAAAAAAATTCTAGCATAGAGGTTCTACAGTTGATAACTTCAGTGTAAAAAAAATTGGATACAAGATTAACTATTAAAAAATCATTAGCTCTCTGTACTGAATGGTTTTGTATAGCAAGTTGACAGAAGTTAGAAATATTAGAGAGCAATGAGACCCAGTTGAGGAAATGACTCCATGAGATATAGATGTAAGGCATTGTCTTTCTTGTTTTTAAAACAAGATTCTACAAATGTTTATAAAAGTTATCCTAGTTTCATGAGAAAAATTGTGTTTTAATACATTATATAAATGCATAGAAAAATAATATGAATATGGGGAAACCACAAAAAGTGGTAGGAATGAAAAATTCAGAGCATAATAAAAAAATTAAAACTTTAATTACATTTCACAATTCAGGTATAAAACACAGGTAGGAAAATACAAGCTCATATAGTACTTGAGCAAGAGAGTGTGGGGAGGCTTGGTGAGTCAGGTTTCCCACAGCTGACTGCAACATTACTAAGAAGTCATGTACAAAAGTGGTTCTCAAATGTGCTCTTTTAGGTCTGTAAATTTGTAGACTGCACTGTATACCCGAGTAACCTGGTACCAGACTTGGTAACTTATGTTGTTGTTTTTTGTTTTTGTTTTTGTTTGTTTGTTTGTTTGTTTTTGCATTGAGACAAAGTCAAGTTTATTTGATAGGATACAGTTTTATTCCAGGGTTTAAAATAAGAAAGTCCTTAGAAATGAGGTACCTTATTAGACTGGTAAGGGATTTTCATAATTAGTGAACAATGTAAGAAGCATCAGCCTGTGTTGAGTGGGTGAGCATGGTGCCATCCCTGGGCTGGTAGTCCTGAGTGTATAAGAAAGCAGGCTGTGAAACAAAAAACTCAGAAGCTCCAATCTATGCCCTCTGCATCAACCCCTGACTCCAGGTTTTTGCCGTGTATGAGTTTTTGTTCTGACTTCCTTTGGTGATGAATAACAATGTGAAAATATAAGCATTTAAACACTTTCCTTGACAACGTGTTTTTTGGTCATGGTGTTTACCACAGCAACAGAAACCCTAAGACAGAACATATCTGGTGGGACTGAAAACTTCTACAGTCACTATGTAAATCAATATGACCATCCCTCAGAAAACTGTATGGATCCAATTAAAGACCCAACTACACCACTTGTGCATACACTGAAAGGATGATCCTTCCTATCATAAAGACACTTGTACAACTATGTTCAAAGCAGCTTTATTAGTAGTAGCTGGAAAGTAGAAACAACCTAGAAATCCATCCATTGAAGAATGGATAAAGGAAATGTGGTACCATCACACACAACAGAGTATTATGCAGCTTTTAAAATGATATCATGAAATTTGTAGGCAAATGGAGAGAACCTCTAAAATTTATCTTCAGCTTGGGGACCTGGACGGAGAAAGACAAACATGATATGTACTTACTTGAAAGTAAACATTATCTATAAAGTAAATGATAATTATGCTACAATCCACAGACCAATAAAAGTTAAGTAACAAGGAAGATCCTCGGGGGGTGGGGAGGTGCGTGTATGCCATTGGGAAGGGGAAATGGATTTAGGAAGTATACTGCAGGCAGGGGTGAATTGGGAACAGTATGGTCCAGTGGGTGGAGAAGAATGGAGAAAGAGAGTCCGTAGGGAGACTACTGAAATTGGAGGGGAATTATGGGGGTGAAGTGAAAATCTAGTTCAGGAAAAAAATCTCAGGATTCTATGATAGTGACCTTTTCCAGGACTCCTAAGTAATGGAGTATTCAGAGCCTGAATGCACCATTTTCTATAATCAGACAAGTGGTGGCACTGGGACACCACACCAGCAACAAAATCTTCTACTTACAATCTATCTTACATGCAAGACATGCTGGGGGAACTGGAACTCCCAGAACCTGTACAACTGGCCATCCAATGACTGGTGTAATTTGAGGCCCATGCCACAAGAGGCAGCCAATGCCTTACATTGCCAGGGTGATCACAAATTGTAGGCTGGATAGACCAGAGACCTATGATAGTAGGAGCAACATTGTAAAAATGGCAGTTCTACCAAAGGCAATCTATAAATTCAATGCAATCCCTATCAAAATCCCAACAAAATCCTTCACAGACCTTGAGAGAACAATAATCAACTTAATATGGATAAACAACAAAAAAAAAGCAGGACAGCCAAAACAATCCTATCCAATAAAGGAACTTCTGGAGGCATCACCATCCCTGACTTCAAACTCTATTATAGAGATACAGTAATGAAAACAGCTTGGTATTGGCATAAAAACAGAGACATTGACCAATGGAATCCAATTGAAGACCCGGATATTAATCCACAAACCTATGAACACCTGATTTTCGACAAAGGAGCTAAAAGTATATAATAGAAGAAAGAAACCATCTTCAAAAATTGGTGCTGGCAGAACTGGATGTCAACATGTAGAAAAATGAAAATAGATCCATATCTATCACCCAGCCCAAAACTCAAGTCAAAATAGATCAAAGACTACAATATAAATCCAATCACACTGAACCTGATAGAGGAGAAAATGTGAAGTAGATTGCAACACATGAGCACAGGAGACCACCTCCTGCATATAACCCCAGGAGCACAGACAAAGAGAGCAACAGTGAATAAATGGGACCACCTGAATCTGAGAAGCTTCTGTAAAGCAAAGGACATAGTCATTAAGACAAAAAGGCAACCTACTGACTAGGAGAAGATCTTCACCAACCCCACAACAGACAAAGGTCTGATCACCAAAATATATAAAGAACTCCAGAAACTAGACATTAAAACTCTAATTAACCCAATTAAAAAATGAGGTATTGAACTGAAAAGAGAATTCTCGGCAGATGAAGTTGAAATGGCCAAAAGACACTTAAGGGCATTTTCAACCTCTTTAGTGATCAGGGAAATGCAAATCAAAACAACTTTGAGATACCATCTTATACCTGTCAGAATGGCTAAAATCAAAAACACCAATGATAGCCTATGCTGGAGAGGATGTGGAACAACACGAACACTCATGCATTGTTGGTAGGAATGCAAACTTGAGCAACCACTTTGGAAATCAGTGTGGCGGTTTCTCAGGAAATTGGGAATCAATCTACCTCAGGATCCAGGAATTTAACTCTTGGGAATATACCCAAGAAATGCCCAATCATACTACAAAAGCATTTGTTCAACTATGTTCATAGTAGCATTATATGTAATTGCCAGATCCTGGAAACAACCTAGATGCCTCTAAATCGAAGAATGGATAAAGAATGTATGGAATATATAAACATTAGAGTACTACTCAGCAGTAAAAAGATAATGACATTTTGATTTTTGCATGCAAATGGATGGAAATAGAAAATACTTTACTGAGTGAGATAACCCAGACCCAAAAAGATGAATATAATATGTACTCACTCATTAGTGAACTCTAGCCATATAAAAAGGACATTCAGCCTATAATTCACAAGCCTAGAGAAGCCAAATAACAAGGTGAACCCCCCAAAAAAACATATATAGATCCTCTTGGAAATTGGAAGCAAACAAGATTGCTGGGCAAAAGTTGGGAGCATGGGGATGGGGGGAGGGTTGGGTGTAGGAATGGGGGAAGGGAAGAGGGGGAGAGAGAAGGGAAAAAGGGAAAGACTAGAGGGAATTTGTTGGAGTGGGAGGGTGGAGATGGAGGAAGGGTGGATATAGGAGCAGGGAAGAAGATATCTACATTAAGGGAGCCATTTTAGGGTTGGCAAGAGACTTGGCTCTAAAGGGGATCCCATGTGACCACGGGGATGTCCCCAGTGAGGTCCTTGGGCAGCAGAGTAGAGGGTGCCTAAACTGGCCTTGTCCCACCATCACACTTATGATTATCTCAAATATCACCATAGAATCTTCATCTAGCAGTGGATGGAGATAGAGACAGAAACCCACATCAGAGCAACGGAATGAGCCCCCAAAGTCCAGTTGAAGAGCAGAAGGAGGGAGAAACTGAGCAAGGAAGTCTGGACCACATGGGGTTGGTCAACCCACTGAAACATTGTGCCTGTTCTAATGAGAACTCACCAAATCCAGCTGGACCAGGACTGAATGAGCCTGCAATCAAAGGGAACTCTCTGAAAGTGGCTGAAAATGCGAGCTGACTGAGAAGCCATTGATAAAGGCACTGGGAATTGTTTCAGTTGCATGTACTACCTTTTTGGGATCCTAGTCTATTTGGATGCAAAGCTTCCTAGACCTGGATGGGGGGGGGCTTGGACTTCCCACAGGGCAGGGTTCCCTGCCCCCTCATAAGGAGGGAGGGAAAGGGAGGAAGATGAGTGGAGGAGCGGGAGGGGAATGGCAGGAGGGGAGGAAATGTAAATTTTTTAATGGAAAAATAAATAAATTTAAAAAAAGAAAAAAAATGACTCCTAATGATATTGTTATATACTCATAGATTGGTGACTAGTCCAAGTGTATTCAGGCAACCTTCCTCTGGATGCAGATACTGAGATTCACAACCAAATGTTAGGAAGAAAGAGAGCCCAGCTGGAGATCTCCACTTATTTCCTCCCCTTGGAGCTCTGGGAACACAAAGAAAGTTGTAGAGAAATAACTGTAGAAGTCAGGGGTGATCGAGGACACCAGGAAAACATGGCCCACAGACATCTGACAAAACAGGGTGCATAAGACTGCAACAGCAATCACAGGGCCTGCACCGATCTATGTTAGGTACTCTATATATGTTATTTTTGTTAGCTTGGTGTTTTATTGGACTCCTAATAATGTAAGTGGGGGGTGTCCCTGACTCTTTCACCAGCTTGAGGGACTTTTTGCCTCTTACTGGGTTGCATTATTCATCCTTGAGATGACGGTTTGTGCCTAATCTTATAGTATCTTGTGCTGTCTTCAATTGATATCCATGGGAAGTCAACTCATTGCTGAAGGGAAAGAAAGAAAGAAACAGAGGATCCATTGAAGAAGGAAGGTTGGTGGAGTAGGAACTGGGAAGAGAGCTGGGAGGGGAAACTACAGACAGCATGTATTTGAAAACAAAAATTAAATTTTCAAAAGCCATGTTAACTAATACACAAAGTGCTACTGAGAACACAACACCAAAAGTCAGCAACATAATGACCACAATTAATACACACATTTCAATAATGACTTTAAATATCAATGTCTTTAATTCTCAAGTAAAATAGATATAGAAATGCATGATACTTGGTCTATTGTTTGGCTCACTGATTAACAACAGAATGAATTTCTCAAGAATTAATGGCTTGATATCTCAATGTATTGAAGCAAGTCACTGTTCGAGTTGTCCTTTGTATATTCTTAAAGAAGGCTTTTACTTTCTCACCCCTGTTATATTGGGATATAAAAACATATGGAAAATTAAATGCGGGTGGTTTTTAGTATTAACAGGAACTCCTTCCTGGTACTATCCAATCTTTCTCTTTTATTATTTTCACTTAGATCCTTATTATCTTTACTTATTTTTCTAATCCCCATGCCCCTACCATGGTAAGTGATATGCTTGTGATGCTGGGCTCCGACACTAAAGACTAGTGTAATGAAAGGCTATTCCTTAAATATATGCTATAGAAAGATTTTGAAAACTAAGTAGTGGGACTCTGAAAAAAACTTAGGACATTGGTGGTCATGTCATAGAGTGTAATAATGGGAAACCCATATGTTCTTTTCTCTCATTTATT
The DNA here is from genome assembly GCA_902806775.1 of Microtus agrestis. NCBI lineage: Eukaryota > Metazoa > Chordata > Mammalia > Rodentia > Cricetidae > Microtus > Microtus agrestis. The sequence continues at coordinate 12,114 of CADCXT010000892.1, forward strand.
TCTGATTTACTTCCTGAAAAGTATGTTTTCTCCTGTTTATGATGCAAAAACTAGTTACTATCTTGCCACAGGTCCAGAAACAATCATCTCAACAAACTATAAATGAATAATCTCCAAAAATGTGAGTCCTAATAAACTTTATATATATATGTAAATTTATTAACATATTACAGAAGCAGAAAACTGGATTCCACAATATTAGATATAGGATCAAAGCCTGAATTTTTAAGTCATTTATATTGGATTACATTTTGTTATTGATTATATAATGTATAGAATGATTTGGTGTAGTGTTGACTATACTAAAAAATTATATCTTTTATCTCCTTTTTCTACTTCAGAAACTCTTTTCAAATTCTATTCTCATATAAGATTATTTCACAAGAGACGGTAAGAATATGGACAGGAATTCCATTGAACAACTGCAATGAATATTATTCTCTGCCAATTTTGTAAAGTCAATGTTCTTATTTCTCTTATTTAATATATATATATATATATATATATATATATATATATATATATATCATTTATGTAGGACCAATAATCAAATCAAGGACTTTCTACACATGTTTTCTTTTCACTGAGCTATAGTCCTAGTAGGACTTTTTTTCTACAGTTGTGAAATGCTCTGGTTTATGTATTACTTCATTATTAACATATGAAAACATCTTATCAATGATTATTTCTACAAGCTTATCATTTAATGCATCATCACAGGGGTTGGAAAGATGAGTCAGCAGGTAAGAATACTGCCTGCTCTTCCAGAGCATCTAGGTGTGCTTAACTCTATTTCCAGAAGTGATACTGGAAAGTCTGTTCTGATGTCTGTATACAACAGAAACACACTTGGTCCACAGGTAAACATGTAAACAAACTGTTCATACACGTTATAATAATAACAACAGTATTTTTATTTATTCTATGTGTCTTTCACATCACATATCTTGATCACATTCATTCCTCATACCTTTGCATGTGTCCTTTGCCCCACACCTCCTACAAACAAAACATAATTGAAGAGAAGAAAGGGAAGAAAATACATGAAAATATAGAGAAAATAATTAAAAACCTCATCATGGAAGCTGCAGTGTCACCCAACAAGTATACCCCTTTGTCCATAAATTTCTACTGGCAAGTGTTTATTTCAAAGAGTCATTGGTCTTTTTCAAGCCACCTGATCTACACTACATGATGGGTGCTGGGCCCCCACTAAGACTCTTTTTGGACACCTTGTTGCCACCTGTGTTGTGGAGATCTTTCAACCTTGATTTTAAAAATAAACATTAATAAACACTTCATCAGAATATAATACCTATGGTCTGTTATTTTGATGCGATCCAACTAGCCAGGTTATCTTCTTATTTGAAGCATTCTTGAGAAACGTTTGCAATAACAAGTAGAGTAGCTAGATTGAGAAGAAAATAGTTCTTATGGATGAATTCTGAATGTTTGCACATGGAACAACAACAAAAAAAATGAACAGTGAAAATTATCCTATCTGTCTTGCAAACATTTTGCTTTCACTTTTGTCATTGAAGCAGAAAATATTAAGTTTGAAGTTCTTTCTTTAAATGATGACATGCACTATCTTTCCATGTCTGTTGCGGAAGGTCCTTCGGCTCCTCCAGCCAAAAGCCTCTGAGATACCAGCCCATTGGGGCGTGGTCTTTCTCCCTTTACAAAAGCGGCTACTTCCCTTCTCACTCTCTTTGCTTCCTGCTCTGGATCCAGTGACTAGACTTCTTCCTGATTGTGCAGAGGGCTGTTGTCTGGGACGGTTATCTGTAAGGTTTTTCCCCATAAATAAATACCACCCTATTAATCATAATTCCAAACTGGTGTGGCATTGTTTGTGACTTACGCCTTCATCTGGTGCCCAATATTTGGTTTTAGAACTGGCTGCTTGCCGCCAGTTCATCTTGGCCCGAGCCCTCCCTTCCTTAGCTGTGGCCTGCGCCTTGCGGCCTGTGCCTTGTGCGTGGAGCCAGCACTATACTATAAATTATCACACAGTGGCTTTTCTTGCTGCAGTTCTTTATATTTTCCCTTTAGACACCTCAGATTGTCTTCAAATACCCACGCACCCTATTGTCTGCATCCCCACGTGGATTTAAACTCCATAGGCCTGCATAGTCTCTGCCTGCGTAGTTTGCTCTTTTCTGAGTCGTTTTTAAATCACCCTTGCAAACACAGCTCTTAAGTGGCACAAAACAGAGCACACAGTTGCCAGTTGCTGAAAGCTGAAACCCCTCAGGGTGACTCTGTCATGTGGAGGCATACACAACTTCCGGGTTACTCTTCCCTACCAATGGATTCTGGGTTTATGGTTCCCTGTACGGAATTGACTTAATTACATTTACTTTGTTGAGCAACTTGCATTTCCCAGTTTTTAACAAACACTAGGCGGACACAGAAACAGCACCCCGTTTTCATCATGACTTGGCAACAGCGCCACATGCTGGATAACAGGTAATATGGCAGTTTTCATTTCCAAAACAAATTTTACTGTTTTGTTCATTAATACAAGGTTTATATGACTATGGGGGATAGCTTAATTTACTGGTTACTAGGTTTCAGTATTCTTTTGAATATGCTATCATTTAGGAAGAATATGGCATTCATAAGAACCAGTCAATCTTTACTAGAAACTCATGCAGGTCAGGAGATTCAGGATTCAAAAGAGACAATAATAAAAAGACTTGAAATGATTGAAGAAATTATTAGAGCTGGTGAACAGAGTAAGAAAGCACAAGGACAGGATACAGTGACACCACCATCTATTAGAACTGGATACCCAGGGTTTTAGTGACATACCCTATACTTAATTGTGACAAAGCATTAACTTCTAAAGGCTCAAAGGGAGTCAGAGAAGCTAGATGGATGCCAATAGCAATGAATGATCTAAAAGAAATTAAGCAAGCTATTGTTAATTTTGGCTTGCACTTGGCATATGTTAAGGAAATAATAAGGACTTGGGATTCTAATGCTAGAACTAGCCCCCATGATTTCCATCAGTTAGTGTCTGCAGTTTTAGGTAATGGAAATTACAGGCATTGGAACAGCTGGTGCAAGAGCAACTAGATGTTCACCATATTGGAAGATCAACCAGCCCTTGGAATTCTCCTGTGTTTGTTGTAAAAAAGAAATCTGGTAAATGGAGAAAGGTGACAGATTTAATAGCTGTCAACAAGGTAATTCAACCTATGGGCCCACTACCATCTGTAATTCCTCTATTACCAAAAGGATGGCCTCTTATAGTTATTGATTTGAAAGATTGTTTTTTCACTATACCGTTACAAGAAAAGGATAGAGAAAAATTTGCCTTCACAGTGCCTACTTATAATAATTCTCAGCCTAATTGGAGATATCAATGGACTGTCCTCCCACAGGGTATGCTCAATATTCCTACATTGTGCCAATATTTTGTGAGTAAGCCATTGGAAATAATTCAAAAACAATTCCCCAAGTCCATAATTTATCATTACATGGATGACATCTTGTTATCTGATTCAAATAAAGACACTTTAGAAAGGATGTTTGAAGAAGTAAAGAAAGTCTTGCCTAGATGGGGATTACAAATTGCCCCTGAAAAGATTCAAAGAGGAAACTCTATTAATTACTTAGGTTACAGAATAGGGTTAGAGAAAATTAAAATGCAAAAGGCACAATTTAAAAGAGACCAGTTAAAAACTCTTAATGACTTCCAAAGAATGTTAGGAGACATATCCTGTCTATGACCAGCTGTTGGGATAACACCTGATCTAATAGTTTATTTAAACAAAACCTTAGATGGTTATAAAGATTTTAGTAGTCCAAGAAAACTGACAGCTGAAGAATAGGAACTGACAATGATTGAGGAAAAAATTACAGGAGGCACGTGTGGATAGGGTGAACTCAAATCTTAGCTGCATCCTAGTCATATTGCCTTGCAGAATTTCTCCTATAGGGATTCTAATGAAGAGGCAAGATATTATTTTAGAGTGGATATTTGTACCTAATAAACCAAGTAAAAAAATTAAAAACTTATGTGGAGAATGTCTCTGAATTAATTATAAAAGGTAAGCTGAGACTTCATCAAATAGCAGGTATAGACCCAGCAGAAATTATAGTGGCTTTTACTACTGAAGAAATAAAAAAAAGTTATGGGAAGACAATGAACCGTGGCAAAGAGCTTGTGCTAATTTTTTGGGAGAAATTAATAGCAACTATCCCAAAAGTGGTAGACTTAACCTCATAAAGAGAACTTCTTGGATTCTTCCTAGAATTTTATGTGATGCTCCAAAAACTGGAGCCCCTGTACGTTCTATATTATTGCAAAATAAATCGGGGGAAGCAGGTACAAGTCAGGTGAATTGAGTAAGATAGAACAAAGCCCTTAAAATTCTGTCCCAGAAGGCGGAATTATATGCCATTCTTATGGTGCTAAGGGATTATAAAGAACCTCTTAATATAGTTACAGATTCACAATATGCACAAAGAGATTTCTTGCATATTGAAACTGATGAATTTATACCAGATGACACAGAGTTGACTTCATTGTTTATCCAGGTACAAGACATAATCAGGAACAGGCTTTGTCCGATGTACATAACATACATCCGGTCCCATACAGGTCTCCTTGGTCCTCTAGCCCAAGGTAATGCTGAGTTTGATCAATTTTTGATTGGAAGTGTGTTGCAGGCCTCAGAATTTCATAAGAAGCATCATGTCAATTGTAAAGGCCTAAAGAAAGAATTTTCCATTACTTGGCAACAAGCTAAGGGCATTATAAAGATATGTCCTATGTTGTCTTTCTATAATCAAACACAGTTGCCTGCAGGGAGTAACCCAAATGTTACTAAGAGAAATTAAATCTGTAGATGGATGTGCTCCACTTTATGGAATTTGGTAAATTAAAATATGTACACCACACCATAGACACATATTCAGGTTTTCAATGGGCTATTGCCCTGAGCTCAGAATAGGCTGATTCAGTAATTACACATTTATTAAAAGTTATGGCCATCATGGGCATACCTACACAAATAAAGACAGATAATGGTCCAGCATATGTATCTGAGAAAATGAAACACTTTTTTCATTATTATAATATAAAACACATTACAGGTATACCAAATAATCCTACAGGTCAGGCAGATATAGAAAGATCAAATCGTACTACAAAGGACATGCTGAACAAACAGAAAGGGACCAAAATACCACCAGTAATAGATTACACAATGTTTTATTAACCTTGAATTTTCTTAACGCTAATGAGAAAGGAATGACAGCAGCAGAAAGACATTGCATAATGGAAAAGTCTGCTGAACTAAGTCAACCAATTTATTTCAAAGATGTGCTGACCTCTCAGTGGAAGCCAGGAGATGTGCTATGTTGGGGAAGGGATTTTGCTCTTGTTTCCACAAGAGAAGAAAAGTTGTGGATAACATCAAAATTAATAAAGTTTTGATTTGAAGAGGAGAAACCTCTTGGAAAGGAGAAATGACAAGTCATCCACAATGATGATATTCATACAAGTGGTAAGAAAAACATATAGAATGGAGGCAGGGTTCTGTTCTTATCTCCACAGGAAAACACTCATCTTTGAAAAATTCAAGGTACCCTGGATATTTGGATATGGATAGATGGATAAATACATGCCCAATAGGAAATATAAAGAAAATTGAATGTGTTGTTTAACGAAAATATATTAAACCATATTTCTAAATGTATAGAGCTGGATTTGAAGTTGGACTCTGGCTCCAGTCCCTCTCCAATTCCAAGTCTGTTACTAAGAGAAAAACCCAGAGTTTCTGGAGTTTCTGTCTCATGTCAAGAGCCATGATATGGGACAGAAAGAAATATGAGTTCAGAAACCATCTTTGCTCTTCTTCGTATCTATCATACTTTTCATTGAATATATCTATCATGCCTTTATTGAATATATATGTATGTACATATATGTCTATATGATTAATGTTTAAGTTTTTCACAATGAACAATGAGTTTTTCCTGAAGTGACATTTGAAGTTTCCAGGAAGAAGATGGGGCCCCACATCAACAACTCTACCTGTTTGATATGATGTCATGATACTGATAGCGCTACTACAAGACCTGTTTTGTGTACCAGCTGCACAGATGGTCCCAACTTGGTTAGAGGAAATGGAGCACATCATGTACAACATTCTGGCGAGATCTCCACAAAATACTCAGAGACTATTTGCAATTTTAAAAGACATTGATCTTGAAATTTAACCATCATTTTACTTTCACAGGATCCCCCAGAAAGAACGTCACCCCATGACAGCTGGAAGTAATTCTAGAGGACGACCTCTCCTCTCCCAGTAAAGTTTGCCCCTGGGTTTAGGGACATCATTTAGGGGTTGGGAGGTTTAGGGAGAAATTTCATAAGCTCAGGGATCATTTTGAAAAAAAATGGGATGATGGGATAATAGATTTATAATTGTGAGTTACTGTTTTTAGACAAATATATTGGTATCGATTCAAATATATTGGTATCGATTCTTATATTGACTGTTGTATGTATGCATGTTTCTACTTCTGTTTAAAATTTTTTTATGTATTGACATATATTGTATTGATATATATATATATATATATATATATATATATATATATATATATTGCATATATTTACCATATTGCTGTGTTCATTTCTACCTCTGATTAAGATACTTATATAATGTTTGTGTATTGATATATATTTACCATATTGCAATGTATATTTGTACAGTGCTTATATTTGGAGGTTATTATCCTCATTTGTTACACAGTTTTGTATTGTCTTATTCTTTAAGTTAGATAGCTATTGAGAATTATATAGATTAATAGTCATCTAAGTTTGTCATTTATAATTAGAGTAATCAGGTTCTTTAGATATATAGAGATTATACTCAGTATAGATAAATAATCATCAACCCTTCAAATAGCTGTAGAAAGTGGCCTTTAATCTAACTCAGAGTTTCGTGATAGTGACACATAATTGCTCCTGGCCGCACCGCTCTATTCCCGAGAGAATGTTGAGCTCCAAAGACACTCCACCTGGAGCCTTTCTTTTTGGGAGAACTTTGACTTGAGGCAAAGAAATGCCCATACCTCAACCACTGACAGAGATACAGACCATGCATCAGTGGATAAAACAGGACTGTCATATCCTGCCAAGACAGGGTAAGATAGTTTTGAAAATTGCCTGCCTTTGAAAATGATGTGTCAGTTATGTTAGGCCTCAGCCAATGTTGGTTGCTTCAATGCTGCAAACATGACTTTGGGTGATTGCCCAGGTAGCTAGTTGTCTCTGTGATTTGTTTCATGTTTTGGAAGTTGGTTTACTGAACTTCCTAATTACCCAGATAACATTATTTCCCTTCTCAGATCTTTGAAAGGGTTGAAGACTATATAAATGTAGTTACTTTTCTCTCATGACTTGGCCAAGTTATTCATTATACAAGACCTAAGCTAGTTAGAATAGGATATTTGTACTTATTGTATATAATTTCGTAGTAGATTTAGAACTCTCTTACTTAAACTAAAGGGGGAGGTGTTGTGGGAGGTGCTTCTGCTCCTCCAGCCTATAGCCACTGAGATACCAGCCCATTGGGGCGTGGTCTGTCTTCCTTTAACAAAGCGGCCATTTCCCTCTCCTCTCTCTCTCCATTTCCTGCTCTACTTCCGGTGACCAGACTCCCTTCCTGGTTGTGCAGAGGGCTGTTTTCTGGGATGGTGATCTGTAAGTTTTTTCCCCTTTAAATAAATACCACCCTATTAATCATAATTCCAAACTAGTGTGTCATTGTTTGTGACTTACGGCTTCAATCAACCCTCTGTCTGATATGGAGCTGGTGAAAATCTTTTCCTATTCTGTAGGCTGCGGTTTTTTCTTGTTGACTATGTACTTTTCTTTACAGAAACATTTTAATTTCAAGAGGTCCCATTTATTAATTGTTTTCCTCAGTGTCTGGGCTATTGGGGGTATAATTAGGAAGAAGGCTCCTGTGCCAATGTGTTTAAGTGTACTTCCCACTTTCTCTTCTATGTGGTTCAGTGTGGTTCATTTATGTTGAGGTCTTTCATCTATTTGGACTTGAGTTTTGTGCATGAGGATAGATATGGAACTATTTCCATTCTTCCACATGCTGACATCTAGTTATGCCAGAACTATTTGTTGAATATTCTTTATATTTTCCATTTTATATTTTTCTTTCAATGTCAAGAATATGGTGTCTGAAGGTGTGTGGATTGATACCTGAGTCCTTCTGTCAGATTTTATGCCAATACCAGGCTATATTCAGTACTGTATCTTTGTAGTAGAGTTTAAAGGAAGAATTTGTGATGACTCCAGAAGTTCATTTTGTGTACATGATTTTTTTGATTATCCTGGGTATTGTTCTTTCAAGGTCTGTGAAGAATTTTTCTGGGAATTTGATGGGCATTTCTTTGAGTCTGTAGATTGCTTTTGGTAAGATTGCCATTCTTACTACAGTAATTCTACCTACCCAAGATCATGAGAGATCTTTCATTATCTGGTGACTTCTTCAATTTCTTTCTTCAAGATTTAAACTTCTTGGTGAACAGGTCTTCCATTTCTTTGGTTAGAGATATTACAAGATATTTTATGCTATTTGTGACTATTTTTTAAATTTTTTATTGAGAAAAAGGAAAAAAAATTTCCGCCTCCTCCCAGCCTACCATTTCCCTCCCCCTCCTCCAACCCTTGTTTCCCTCCCCCCACTCATCTCCCCCTCCCTCTCCAGTCCAAAGAGCAGTCAGTGTTCCCTGCCCTGTGGAAACCTTAACCCTTAGGAGAATAAGCTCATTTTTCTCCCCACCCTGTGGGTTTCCTACCTAGTCTGATAGCTAGATGCCCAGGCCCTCCTGCTGGGTCCCCTTAGGGAAGGCTCATGTGATGGGTGTCTGGTCATAGCAGGAAAAAGTTGTCGAAACTGAAATCTGAAAACAGATTTCGGAGGACCAGAGATGGGCACGTCTCTGGAGACGGCAGCTGGGTCGGGTGGAGATCGGAAAGCAGAAGGACACATTTGTCCCTTCCAGATCATTGCCACTAAAGAGCTAAGCCCTCAGTCAAGGCTTTCCAGGGAAAGCCCCATGCCCAGCTCCCCTGGGGTGTTCCCTGCCCTGTGGAAAGTCCAAAGTCCTCCCCCCTCCGTCCATGTCTAGGAAGGTGAACATCCAAACTGGCTAGGCTCCCACAAAGCCAGAACATGAAGTAGTATCAAAACCCAGTGCCATTGTCCTTGGCTTCTCATCAGCCCTCATTGTCCCTGACTTCTCATAAGCCCTCATTGTTCACCATGTTCAGAGAGTATTTGTGGCTATTTTGAAGGGTGATATTTCTCCATTTTTTTCTCAGTCCATTTATCATCTCTGCAAAAGTGGGATACTGATTTTTTTCTAGTTAATTTTGTATCCTACTATATTACAAAAGGTATTTATGAGTTGCAGAAGTTCTTTGGTAGAATTTTGGGTGTCACTTATGTAAATTATATAACTTTCAGCACAGTTATATAATTATATTATAACAAAATTATATAACTTTGTTGTTGTTTTCATCAACAAAAGTGAGAGGTTTGACTTTTCTTCTGATTTGTAGCCCCTTGATCAACCTTTGTTGTTGTATATATGCTATATGTATATATGTTATAGCTAGAACGTCAAGAACTATATTGAATAGATATGGAGAGAATGGACAATATTGTCTTGTTCCTGATTTCAGTGGGATCACTTTGATTTCTCTCCATTTATTTTGATGTTGTCTTTTGGCTTACTATATATTGTCTTTTTTATGTTTAGGTATGTTTCCTGTATCCCTGCTCTCTCAAAGACTTCTATCATGAAGGGATTTTGTATTTTGTCAAAGGCTTTATCAGCAACTAATGTGATGATCCTGTTTATTTTTTTCAGTTTGTTTATGTGGTAGAATACATTGACAGATTTTCACATGTTGAACCATCCCTACATCTCTGCGATGCAGCTGACTTGAGCAAGATGGATGATTTGTTTGATGTATTCTTCAATTCAGTTTGCCAGTATTTTATTGAGTACTTTTCCATCAATGTTCATGAGTGAGCTTGGTCTGTAATTCTCTCTCTTAGTAATGTCTTTGTGTGGTTTGGGTATGAGGGTAAATGTAGCCTCATAAAAAAGTTGAAAATGTTTCTTCTCTTTTATTTTGTGGAACAATTTGAGGAATATTGGTATTAGTTCTTTGAAAACCTTGTAGAATTCTGTGCTGAAATCATCTGGCTCTAGGCTTTTTTTGGTTGGGTGACTTTTGATAACTGTTTTCATTTTTTAACAGTTATAGGTCTATTTAATTTGTTTATCTTTTCTTAATTTAATTTTGGTGAGTGATAGTTATACAGCAAATTGTTTATTTACTTTATGTTTTCCAACATTTTGTAGAGTATAGGCTTTCAAAATGATTCTCTGGATTTCCTCCATGTCTGTTGTTATGTCTTCTTTTTTTATTTCTGATTTTGTTAATTTAGATACTCTCTGACTTTTGCTTAGTTTAGATAAACTTTGTCCATTTTATTGATTTTCTCAAAGAATCAATGCTTTGTCTCATTGATTCTTTGTATTGCTTACTTTGTTTCTATTTTGCTGATTTCAGCTCTAACTTTAATTTCTTTTCCTGCTGTCTAGTCCTCCTGGGTAAGTTTGCTTCATTTTGTTCTAGAGTTCTCAGTTGTTCTGTTAACTTATACGGATTTTTCAAGCTTTTTTACATAGGCTTTAATGCTATGAACTTTCCTTTTAATATTGCTTTCATTGTGTCCCATAATTTTGGGTATGTTGTGTGGTCATTTTCATTGAATTTTAGGAAGTCTTTGTTTTCTTCCTTTATGTCTTCCTGAAATCATTGATCATTCAGGTGAGCATTGTTTACTTTCTATGTGTTTGTGGGCTTTCTAAAATTATTGTTGCTGTTTAATTCTAATTTTATGTCATGGTGATCTAATAAGATATATGAGGTTATTCCAACTTTTTTGTATCTGTTGAGGTTTGCTTTGTTATTTAGTATGTGGTTATTTTTTAGAAGATTCCATGAGATGCTGATAAGAAGGTATATTCTTTTATGTTTGGATGGAATGTTCTGTAGATATCTGTTAAGTCCATTTGAGTCATAACATATGCTAGTTCCTTTATTTCTCTGTTTATCTTATATCTGAGAATCCTGTCCATTGGAGAGAGTGGAGTGTTGAAGTCTCCTACTATAAGTGTATGGGGATTAATGTATGAGTTAAGCTTCAGATTTTTTTTAACATATGAGGGGGCCCTTGTATTTAGGTTATAGATAACTATATTGAGATTTCTTCCTGATGGATTTTGCCAATGACTAGCATGGAAAGTCCTTATTTGTCTCTTTTGATTTATTTTAGTTTGAAGTCTCTTTTGTTAGATATTAACATTTATATTCCCATTTATTTCTTAGGTCCATTTGATTGGAAATTTTCCCCACCCTTAACTTTGAGGTAATGGTTGTCTTTCAGTTTAGGGTGTGTTTCTTGTATGCAACAGAAGAATGGATTTAGTTTTTATATACAATCTCTTAGCCTGTGTTTTTTATTGATGATTTGAGTCCATTTATATTAAGGGATATTAATAACAAGTTATTGTGAGTTTCTGTTATTTTTGTTTCATTGTTGGTGATGATAATGTGTTTTTTTTCTGTTTTGGGGGATTTGTTGCTATTAGATCATCTATTGTTTGTATTTTTGTGAATGTATCCAAATTTCTTGGGTTGGTGTTTTCCTTCTAGTAATTTGTGTAAGTCTGGGTTTATGGGTAGGTATTGGTTAAATCTGGTTCTGCCTGGAATATCTTGTTTTGTCTGTCTATTTCTCTTGAGTTATTTCTCTAGAACTCTGCAGCCTTTTGTAAAAACATGTGAGATAAAGTGCTCTTTAAAAATTATTTTGGTATGTTTATACATATGTGTGCATGTCGTTAGTATGTGGGTTCACATGTGTGCACTTGCATCTTCAGGGTTAGAGGACAAATTTGGCTGTTATTCCTCAGATTTTGTTCACATTTATTTTGTGATGGTTTCTCTCACTGCCCTAATTCACGCTGATTAGTCTAGGGCAGATGGCCAGCAAGCTTCAAGAACCTGCATGTACCTGTGTCCCTATTTCTGGTGTTATAAGCATATGACACCATGCCCAGCATTTTAACATGGGCTCTATGAAATGAACTTAGGGTTCATGGTTGCACAATAAGGGCATTACAGAATCTGCTATCAACCCAGGCTAATAAAAGTCTTCAAGCTTCTTTCATAGGAGACATTCTTAAAAGTTTTACTAATTTTAAGTTCATTTTGATGCTCAATATATTTTGACATTAAGTATGTACTAAGGGGCTTAAAGAATGGCCCAGCAGTTAAAGTACTAGAATTTTGTCCTCCAGTTATATATACATAAATTATGATGGGCATGGTAACCTACCTTTAATTTTAGTATCAGAAATGGAGAGATGGTGATTTCTAGAGCACAGGAATCAACAAAACTAACCATATTTATGAGCTCTGAGTTTGATTGAGCATATCATAATGCATAAAGCAAAAGATTCCAGTTCCTGACATGAACTTCAGGCCTTCACATGCACACACTTGCAGCACACACACACAGAAAAAGAAAAAAATATTTTTAAAAATATTTAGATTTTCCTTTCTTGTGTCATATTTTAGTGCTGAAACAATATCTAATATATGCCATTTTAGATAAAGTACCAATAAAAATAAAAATAAATATTCCAAAGGCAATCTAAACTGCAAGGATGGAAGACAAAGGTTAAAAATCTATGATATGTTAAAAAATGAAATTCAAATGTTAGAAGAGTGATTCGGTGGTTAAGAGTATTTGTTGCTCTTGCAGATGACCAGGGTTTGGTTCTCCGCATTCACATAGTTGTTCCCAATGACCCAAAGTCCAGTTCCAGGGGATCTGCTACCTTCTTTGGTACTTCACATTCATGATCAATAAACATACCTTCAGGCAAAACACTCATACACCCAAAATAAACTTAAAATCAAAACACAGCAATAAATCTAAAATCAAATTAGGATGGCTTTGAAAGTTAAAAGTCCAAATTCTCTGTCATCAGCTGCAGAATAGATTAGAAAACTTGATTGCTTCTCCTAACAGAGACATCAAATTAATGCCAGTTTTATGATTAAGGCCTATGAAAGTCATCCAACTGGTAAAACTTAGAGTCATTAGACAACTGAGGAATATTCACATTGTAAAGGCAAAAGAATCAAAGGTACACTGATCCCAGAGCATATCCAGTCACTTTACCATAAAATCCCAAGAGGAATCCTCGGTCTTGTACCACCTTCAGTAGCTCAGCTCTAAATATCAATAGCTTTGCTTCCTAATTCTCCAGCTCAGTGAGAAGGGGAAATTCAAAAGTGGTATCTCTCTACCCTAGTGTAAAAGAAAGCTGAGGCCAATTATCTTTCATAATGATCATTATTAGACCAAGCAAATGTGGGGTCAGAGTGGAGTACAATTATCAGACTTTAAAATTGTTATACAACTAGGAAATAGTGACCATATCAGAAACATCATAGTGTGGTTGAGAAAAGGTAAGAAAGAGAGGGAGGAAAAAAACGGGGAGAGTGGCTTCCATTAAATATCTTGGACAAAAAACTTCAAGAGAGGTGGCTTAAAATGAAGGAAAGGAAAATAGCTTACATGTACAGTACATGGAGGTTGTGAAGACTTAATAAGAGAGTACTTTAGGAGAAATACCTAGGAATAGAAGGTAATTTATGACTTCTATAGATATTCAGGGGCTGGTATGAAGTATTACACTACTTTGTTCTGGTATAGAATAGCTGACAAGGAACATCAGTGAAACAGGTATTGAATTATGACCGTCAACTTACTCTGAAGGTTTGAAAGAGGAGAAGTGGACTTTGAGCACCCTAAGATAGACTTGCCACAATGATCACCCTTCTACCAATAAGATCTTTGTGCTTTAATCGTCATAAATAGGGCTGTCAATGGCCAGATTTTGGGGATAGAAATGGAGGCAAATAGTCTATGATGTAACACATAGGTTTATATTTCCCTGTGGCAGACAGGCATGAGAAATAAACTTTCTGATGTATGTTATATGGAATCAATTTTTACAATATCCATCTGAGCAATGTGACCAAAAAAAAATCCACTTACCCACCAGAAGCATGAGAAAATGTTTCCCACTACCATCCTTCCTTAATTATTCCAGCCATAACTCCAGGTTATCACATTCTTCTTGAACAGTATGTATACTATGAGTCTCCCAATATTCACAGCTTCCACCCACAGTTCTGGGAACAAAGGGGACTGGTTGTGTCCTAAACTATATAAACCCACATCAAAGAGTGTTAAACCACTAATCAGGAAAATGGAAAGGCAAATGTTCATCAGTGAAACATGGGGAAATGATATTAAAAAGAGAATCTTTTTGTCTTACCCAGAAGTTTTAGAAATTATCTTACAGAGGCTGCTGATGCCCTGGCTGCTACTTCCTTTGTATGATGTGGGAGTGGTTTCTAATTAATAAAGAAACTGCCTAGGCCCATTTGATAGGCCAACCCTTAGATAGGCAGAGAAAACAGAGTAGAATGCTGGGAGAAAGAAGCTGAGTCAAGGAGTCGCCATGATTCTCCCACTCCAGGCAGATGCAGGTTAAGATCTTCCCAGCTCATGGGCTACAGAGATTATTAGAAATGGGTTAGATTAATATGTAAGAGCTAGCCAATAAGAGGCTGCAGATAACGGGCCAGGCAGTGTTTAAAAAATACAACAGTTTCTGTGTAATTATTTTGGGGCATAAGCCATGCGGGCGGCCGGGTGCCAGGGACGCAGCCCAGCTGCTCTTTCTTACAACATTTGTATATGGGAGTTAAAGGGACAAACACAAAGTAGCTTTCTAAAAGCCTTTTCAGGAGCTTTATACTTTCTGAGCTTTCATACCAACACACCTTGTAGGCAGAGGATGCTTGTTAGTTTTCCAGCTACCCAGACCCACAATAATCACACAGAAACTATATTAATTAAATCACTGATTCATTAATTACTTAAACATATTGCTAGCTAATGCTTATGCTAAATTAATCCATTTCTATTAATCTGTGTATTGCCATGTGGCTGTGGCTTATCAGGCAATGTTCTGGCATCTGTCTCCTCCAGTGGCTACATGTCATCTCAGTAACTCCACCTACTTTCTCTCAGCATTAAGTTTAGTTTTACTACCTAGCTCTATTCTGCCATATCACAGGTCAAATCAGCTTCTTCACTTATTAACCAATAAAAGCAACACATATACAGAAGACAGCAATAACTCTAATCTATCTGGAAACACTCTGAGCACTCAACGAGCATGCATGCCAAATTTCAGAGTTAATAATCAAATGATTATATTCCAATTGACATTATCACTGAATACTGAACATGCTGTGCCTAGGTGACATATTACAGATTGTAGAACTAAGATATAGGTTTTAGAGGTAATAAAGGCATTTCCAAGGCTACATTCTTTTTTGAAGAAGAGTTGCTATAACTTGGAGCTGCAATTTTTTTCCTAGAGATGGATTGATATGAAATACTTTAGTATTTACTTGAGAATTTGGCCATTAATTTTCATTAATGTGCTGTCAGAATTGACAATTCAAACTTCCTTTGGGAATCCACCTCAGAAACAAGGCATTTCCTGCTAGAGTCAGGATTTGTCAGGTGCCCATAAGTACCAGAATGGTAAGGGGAAATTGTTTTTTGGTTTTTGTTTGTTTTTCTATCACTTTCATCTTTATTTTTTCAAATTTTTAATTGAAAATAGTTTTTTTCAAACAATATGTTGTGATTATGATAAGCTCTCCCCCAAATATTCTCAGATTCACCTTCCTACCTATCCAAATTCATAATCTTTCTTGCTCTCTCTCATAAGTGAACAAATGGGCATCTAAATAAAAGAAAAAATAAGATAAAAAACACAAGTGAACCTGAATAGGATGAAACAAGTAAATGAACACAAATACAAATAGCCAAACAAAAAGTCCAAGAAACACATATAGTCTCAGAAGCACACACATTGGCAGGCACAGTAATCCCCTTAAAACATAAAATCATATACCATAATGCATGCATAAGCAACATACTGGGCATGAAACTTGGTGTTAAAAGTGGTTTGTTTCCCCAGTGAGACTCTGTTGGAGACAATTAATTTTTAATTTGTATGTGTTTATCAAGTAGATAGCTTCTTGGTTATGGATAAAGTCATGTGTCAACTTCTTTCAGCACAGGAACCATATTTGAGCATACCCATACAGATCTTGTGTATAAAGCCATAGTCTCTGTGATTTCATATGTGCACCAATACTGCTATGTTTAGTAGGACTAGTTTCCTTGGTGTCCTATACCCATGCTTGCTCATACAATCTTTCCACCTCTTCTGCGGGGTTCCCTAAGCCATAATGGGAGGGTATTGATAAAGCTATCTGCTGTGCACTGCACCCCCGTTTCTGCACTCTGTGCACTAGAACCCAGTTTGTGAGCTTCGAACAAGGGACTGGAGGTTAAGAATACAGACAGATGCAGAGACAGACCGACATGCAGACTTTTTAACACTGAAACCAAAAGCCCCTTGCCCAAAGCTCTCGAACTGGGTTCTAGCGCACTGAGCGCAGACACTGGCGTGGTGCGTGACAACTGGAGGTTCCATGGCAATATTAGGAACTAGCGAATGCTGGGAGATCACTGTCAGAAGGTGAGGGTGGATTGGGGTATGTGTTAATCCTGACGTCCTTCACTTGGCTTCAGTCTCTGCGCCATGCAGGCAGCAAATGAAAGTGCAATCCAGAAAGAGGGATAAGCAAACAGGGTTGTCCCCAGCCAGAGGGGATGTATGTATTGGGAAAAGATAGAATGCATACAGCTCAAAAAGGTAAGTGTGTATAGATGCATGATAGGTTGATTGTGTTGTCTTTTGTGTTGTGGACTGGAGAAAGACATTTGATTCTAGGAACTGCTAAGAAAGGTATTTTGACTTTAAAACATGGGCTTAAGAATTTGATGATTAACTTTCATCTGGCGATGAAAGCAGACAGAGACAGAGACCCAAATTGGAACACCAGACTGAAATCCCAAGGTCCAAATCAGGAGCAGAAGAAGAGAGAGCACGAGCAAGGAACTCAGGACCATGAGGGGTGCACCCACATACTGAGACATTGGGGATGATCTATCCGGAACTCAACAAGGCCAGCTGGATTGGGTCTGAAAAAGCATGGGATAAAACTGGACTCACTGAACATAGTGGACAATGAGGAATGCTGAGAAGTCAAGATCAATGACACTGGGTTTTGATCCTACTTCACGTATTGGCTTTGTAGGAGCCTAGGCAGGTTGGATGCTCACCTTACTAGACCTGGAAGGAGGTGGGAGGTCCTTGGACTTCCCACAAGGCAGGAAACCTGGACTGCTTTTCGGGCTGATGAGGGAGGGGGACTTGATTGGGGAAGGAGGAAGGATATGGGATGCAGTGGAGAGGAGGAGGAAGAAATAATTAATAAATAAATAAATAAAAGAATTTGATGTTTTGGAAAAGAGGTTCTGTTTTTGTCTTCAAAGATGACGAGAACCTGAAGATTTATTCGAGATTCATGTGGTTTGAATCACGGAGACCTCCTGAAATGTTGCAGTGGAGTGTGAGTGGCGGCAGTGAGTGCGGGCTGCCCAGCGCTGGCTGGTGGTGAGGTGGCCACCATCATGGCTGCACCAGGGGGCTGGCCCGGGCAGGGCTTTAATGGCTCTGCCTCTTCCCCATCGCCACGACCAGCATCAGATGCTGGAAAATGGCAGTAAATTGTAATAAATACCCCTGCGAATGCAGCATTCCACTCAGCAGGAAGTACCCAGACAGACTGACCATGCCTAAATTCCCTAAATGATTGTTTAAGTGGGGCCCCTTCAGTGATTGCAAAGCAGCAACCCTGCTTCCCTGAGTTCTGCTCCACTCCATGCACCAGTTTGGACCCAGAATGAATGCAGCTGGGGCTAGAAGGCAGTTGGAGCAGAGCTATGCTAGGTGGCTGTGGTGCAAGGCACATTGCCTCAGCCCAGCCGGTGCTTAGCCTTAGGAATGCCACATCAGTGCCAGGAGTATCAGCAAATGCAACAAGTGCTGGAGCTGAGACAAACTGGAGCACAGACCCCACTGGGCTGCCCAAGAATGTAGCAGTGGAGCAAAGAGAAGGCAGTGGCAGTTCCAGGCTCTGCACACCAAAGAGTCTGCGGCAAAGCATGGACTTAGGGATCATTTCATTTGTATGAGATCTGTTAATATTGCTAATGCATCTTATGTGGTGAAACAACTCAATGGTTACTTGAATAGCCCATGAAATGTTACAATTAGCACACCAGATCGTAACTGTTTAGCCAAAGAGACGGTTGAATACTACAGCTCAAATGGGAGGCTGGGTCCAGTGGTAACTGGGGACCCTCTTGCTGGCAATCTTAACGCCTGTTGCCATGGGCATTCATTTCTAAATTCTGTGTAAGATCAGACAACCCATGAGAATGCAGCATATGGTCACTTAGCAAGTCCTTCTGAGCCTTTTGGCTAGTAATGTGAACGTACTCTAGCTTTGGTTGCAAATTCTGCACAAACTATGAAGACTCCTCTGTAGACAGGTAACTTCTACAGAAGAGGGCCTCCCAAAGAGTGGTAACCTCCAATTGCAGCGCACCAAGCCCCAATGTCTGTGCTCTGTGTACTAGAACCCAGTTTGCGTGCTTTGGGTAAGGGGCTAGAGGTTGAGAACACACACAGAGACAGACTGACACACAGACCTTTTAACACTGATACCAAAGCCCCTCTTTATTAACACCATGTAGGCTTAAATACACTGTAGTCAAGGGCCAACAGGTGGAAATCCCATCCTCTGATCCTCTAAGCTAGGCACAGCTTCTAGTAACTTTAATTAGAAAGTTCTAGGAGGGAAAAGCAGCTGAAGGCCAGGACTCATTAATCCCAACATCCAGCTGAAGGCCAGGACTTAATTGGTCCCAACAGCTATCCAATTAAGAGGCAGAAGTGCAAGATCTCTCACAGTACATTTTATCCAACGTTGGATCTCTATTCCCATCTTTTGCAGGAAACATCTTCTCCAATTATGTCTGAGCAATGTACTGGTCTATGTATAGCAAAACTTCTAGAAATTTTGTTGTTATGTTCCCTGGAGGAAAGTATTTTCTGCTAGATCCCAATTATATCTATTCTTAGGTTCTTTGCCACGCAAGCAATGTCAGGGATGGATTTCATCTCGTGGATTGGTCCTTAAATCCAATCAGATATTGGTTGATTAGTTGCACAAGATTTTTAACACTATTGCACAGACACATCTTGCATTAAGTTCACCATTATATATAGAAGGCTTCATAACTGGGTTGGCATTTATCTTTCATCTTTGTGAGAATGCAAACTAACTTTAAGTATCTTGAACATTCATTCTTAGTGGTGAACTTTTAGGGTAGTGAAGGGGTGAAATTTCTGGGCAGAGGCTAGTTCCATTTTTTCATATCCAATACTTTTTTTTGTTATCTTCAGCAATAGTGGCTTGATGTGGGAGTGTCATATATCAATCTGCTGATTTCATTGGTTAAGTAATAAAGAAACTGCTTGGCCCTGATAGGTTAAAACATAGGTGGGTGGAGTAAACAGAACAGAATGCTGGGAGGAAGAGGAAGTGAGCTCAGAGGCCATGCTCCCCTCTCCTGGGCAGATGCGATGAAGCAAGCCACCAGTTCAGACATGCTGAATCTTTCCCGGTAATACTGGTGCTACACAGATTACTAAAAATGGGTTAGGCAAATTTTGAGAATTAGCCTGTAAGAGGCTAGAGCTAGTGGGCCACGCAGTGTTTAAATGAATACAGTTTGTATGTTGTTATTTTGGGTTTAAAGCTAGCCAGGCGACCAGGAGCTGGGGCGACAGGAACACAGAGGCTTATCATCAATTTGTTGAGAACTACCAATAGCCTTGGCAATAGTCTAGGTTGTTTAGGGCTTCCTATGTGGCCCCTTTAAACAGCATCTTGATTACATGTAACCCAGTCTCACTATTTTAGACTTTCTTTGGTGATATGAGATGTCCACGTGGGTTCCTAACTTCCTCTTATCTGATAATTCTGTTTATATCAGTTCCATATATGAATATATTTTAGGAAACTTTCGTGGTACTAGATTTCCATATAATACTTCAAATATTCCTTAGTTCATCAATCCCATTTCATCTTTCTTCCCTTACAACCTTCTTCCTCTTGGTTCAATCCTCCAATACTGGTCCCTTTTCTTACCTGTCCACCCATTACTGTCTATTTTACCTTCCAGAATTGTACCATATCTTGCTCTTATTCCCTTTCTCCATACTTAACCTATGTGATTATAAGGATTGTACCTTGCTTATCAATGACTTAACTGCTAATATACACATATGTGAAAACATACTACATTTGTCTTTCTGTGTCTGGCTTATTCCATTCAGGATTTTCTTCTAGTTCTGACCAGTTACATAAAAATGCCATGATCCTTTTTTTTAATTCTATATTAATCCATTATGTAAATGTAGCACAATTTCTCTATCTATTCATACACTGACAGAAATCTAGGCTGTTTCAAATTTCTGGGTATTATAAATAGACAAGAAATGAATATGATGGAACATGTGTCTCAATAGTATGATGGAAAGTTCTTTAGGTATATGCCCAATAGTGGTAGAGCTGGATCTTGACATATATCTATTCCCAAACTCCAGAGAAACCACCATACTGATTTCCAGAGTCATTTTATAAATTTTCACTGCCAGCAGCTATGGATGGGTATTATCCTTGTTCCATATTTTCACCAGAATGGTCTATCCTTTGTTTTCTTGATCTTATCCATTCTGACTGGTATAAGATGAAATATCAAAGTAATTTTATTTGCATTTCTCTGTGGACAAAGACTGCTGGACATTACTATAAGGGTTCCTCAGCCATTTGTATTGTCTCTTTTGAGAATATTCTGTTTAGATTTATACCCATTTTTATTGGGTTATTTTCTCTTTTTTCCTCATAGCTTTTTTTCATTTTTTTAAAATTTACATTCTCACCCCAGTTCCCCTCCCTCCTCTATTCTCACCCCCCACCTTCATTCTAACCTCATCTACTCCTCAGAGGAGGTAAGTAAGGCCTCCCTTGGGGAGTCAACAATGTCTGGTATACCAAGTTGAGTCAGGAACAAGACCCTCCTTCATGTATCAAGGAGAAGGTTACCCATCATAGGGAATGGCTTCCAAAGAAACTTGTTTCCTTGATGTTCTATTTTTGAGTTCTTTATATACTTGAGATATTGCCTTCTATCAGATGTGTACTTGGTAAAAATCTTTCCAATTTTATAGTCTGTTTGTACAAATGATGCTGTTCTTCACCATGCAGAAGCTTCTCAGTTTCATGAGGTCCCAGTAGTTAATTTTTCTTAGTATCTATGCTATCAATGTTCTGTTCACTAAGCTTTTTTTAAAAAAAATGTTACCATGTGTTCAAGACTATTTCTGAGTTTTCTATTAGATTCTGTATCTGCCATAATGTTAAGGTCTTTGACCTACTTAGAATTGCGTTTTATACAGGGTAATATGTAACTATTTGCATTCTTCTACATATAGCCACCCAATTGGAATAGCAGCATTTTTAAAGATGTTATCTATTTCCTGGAATTTAGTTCTGGATTCTTTATAACAATCTAGGTGTCTTTCGGAATGTGAATTATGTCTGGATCTTCAATTTCATTGAACAATTTGCCTGTTTTTATTCTAATACAATGCTGCTTGCCTTACCATAGCTTAAGAGTACAATTTGATATTGGATATGGTAATACATTCATTAGATATTTTACTCTTCAGGATGGTTTTTACCTATGCTATTTTTTTTACATGTGTGTCTGTGTTTCTACATGAAGCTGAGAATTGTCCTTTAGTGGTCTGTAAAAAAAAATGTATTGGAAGTTTGATGGGAATTGCCTTGAATCTGTAGATTGCTTTTGTCTTTTTCTTCATTTTAGTGGAAATTCTCTTTGTCAGTTTGAATAAGGGTTTTTTTATCTTCTTGATTTTCTTAAAAAATCAACTCTTCATTTCACTGATTCTTTGCATTGTTCTCTTTATTCCTATTTTATTGATTCTTATTTTATTAATAAGTGTTATTACTTCTTGCCATATAGTCATTCTGAGTGTGCTTACTTCTTTTTGTTCTAGAACTTTCAGGTGCACTATTAAGTTGATTGTATGAGATATTTCCAGTTTCTATATGTAGGGATTTATTGCCTCTTAGAACAACTTTCATTTTATATTGTAAGGTTGAGTATGATATTTATTCATTTTTATTGAATTCTGGCATATTTTTAAATTCTTCTTTTGTTACTATATTGATCTATTTTTAATTTAACAAACAGTTATTCAATTTTAATGAGTTTGTAAACTTTGTGGTCTTGATATCAAATTTTAATCCATAGTTGGCTCCTAGGATGCAGAAAGTTATTTCAATTTTTGTATCTGATATGACTTACTTTGCATCTGAATATGTGGCCAATTTTGGAAAAAGTTTCATAAGGTGTTGAGAAGAAAATATATTGTGGAAGCCCAATGAAGTAGGTCCATTCCACCTTGAGAGTTCAGGTCTACTCCTTCTCCTTCAAGGTTATTGACGAGAGGCCTGATTTCAGGTGTGGCTACAAGCAAGATATCTTGACATAGGGTGTAGTTACTTGGTGTCTGCGGCATTAAGATGGGCCACAGAGTTAGATACATTCCATCTTGTCAAGCCTATTTCTGCTCCTTCAAGGATAGACAGGAAATTTGACATGGGGAGTGACTACTTACAGGATACTTGGTCTATGCTGTGGTCACTGTAAATTCTGCCTAAACAACACAATACTTAACTCAGCATATAGTTGATTTATGATTCAGATATTGAGATAGGTAATTTCTATCTTTGTACCATGTTAAAACAACCTTTTTTTCTTCTTCCCCCCTTTTTAAATTAAGGTATATAATCATATGGAACATAAACGATGATAAACTAAATATTCATTGGATTGCTCTCCCAGTTCTATTTTCTATCTCTGACTTTTTATTTTGTATCTCTTTACCCTCTGCCTAGCATTTATAATTTGTATGCCCTTACCCTAAAATATTAAATCCTTTGAGAATGGACTCTGATTGTATATTCTTTTGTTTAGGTAAAATGTTCTGGAAATATCTGTTAGGTTCATTCAGTTTATAACATCTGTTAAATCCAGTATTTCTCTATTTTATCTTTCTCTTGATGACCTGCCCATTGGTGAGAATCGGGTATTGAAATCTCTCAGTATCAGTGTGTGAGATTAAATATGTGATTTAAGATGGAGCAGTATATTTTTTTTAAAACTTGTGTGCCCTTTCATTAGGAAGAAAGATATTAAGAATTGAAGTATTTTCTTGGTGTGTTTTTTCTTTGATGAATATGTAATGTTCTTCCACACCTCTTGTTTTCTAATTAATTTTGGATTGAAGTCTATTTAGTAGGTATAAAATTTGGCTCTTCTTAGGTCTATTTGCTGAAAATATCTTTTTCAAAACCTTCACTGTGAGGTAATTTCTATCTTTGATTTTGACGTTTGTTTCTTGGATATAGTAGAATGACTTGTCTTATTTTTACATCTATTCTATTGGTCTGTGACTTTTCATTGGGTAATTGAGATCATTGATTTTAAGAGAAATCAATGACTAGTGATTTCTTGACTCCTGTTATTTTGATGGTGGTGACGATGGTAGTGTGTTTGTGTGTGTGTTTGCTTCCATTTTTTGTGTTTTGCAGGTGTGAGATTATTTATTTTGTGTTTTATGGATGCAGTTAACATTAAAACTCGAGGACACTTTAATATTTCAATCTCTTTCAAATATGAAAGTTTTCTTTTTTATCGATTTTATTAAGCTACACATTTTTCTCTGATTCCCCCCCTTCCTTTCCCCACATCATCAACCCTCTCCCATGGTCCCCATGCTCCAATTTACTTAGGAGATCTTGACTTTTTCTACTTCCCATGTAGAATAGATCCATGCATGTCTCCTTTAGGATCTTCATTGTTTGTCTAGGCTCTATAGGATTGTAAATTGTAGGCTGATTTCCATTGTTTTGTGTCTAAAAGCAACTTGTAGGTGAGTACATATGATGCTTCTCATTCTGGGACTGGGTTATCTCACTCAATATGATGTTTTCTAGATCAATAAATTTGCCTGCAAATTTCAAATGTCATTATTTATTCTACTGTGTAGTACTCCACTTTGTAAATGTACCACATTTTCCTTATCCATTATTCAGCCAAGGAGCATGTAGGTTGTTTCCAGGTTTGGGCTATGAGAAACAATGCTGCCTTGAGCAAAGTTGAGCACATGTCCTTGTGGTGCGATTGAGTATCCAAAAGCGGTACTGCTGTGTTTTGAGGAAGGTGTTTCCTAATTTTCTGAGAAATTGCCAAACTGCTATCCAGAGGGTCTGTACTAGTTTTTACTGCCACCAGCAATGCAGGAGTGTTCCCTTTATCCCACATCTTCTCCAGTATAAATTGTCATTGGTGTTTTGATCTTGGCCATTCTCCCAGGTATAAGGATTTTGAATTTGCTTTTCTCTGATGGCCAAGGATGCTGAGCATTTCCTTAAGTGTCTTTCAGCCATTTTAGATTCCTCTGTTGAGAATTTTCTGTTAGTTCAGTACCACTAAATCGAGAGAAACTCACAGTAATCTCCCTGAAATCAAGAACCAAACAAGGTGTCCACTATAACCATATCTACTCAATATAGTTCTTGAGGTTCAAGATAGAGCAACAAAACAACAAAATGAGATTGAAGGGATACAAATCAAAAAGAAATCAAACTCTCACGATTTGCAGATGATATTACAGTTTACATAAGTGACCCCAAAAATTCTACCAAGGAACTTCTACAACTCAAAAAGAATCTCAGTAATGTAGTAGGATACAAAATTAACTCAAAAAAATCAGTAGCCCTCCTTTTCACAGATGATAAATGGGCTTAGAAAGAAATCAGAGAAACATCACACTTCACAATAGCCACACAAAAATAAGGAAAGGATCTGTGGTAGGTCTCAGATAGCATCTAATAGCATTATTAGCATTGCATTTAAATGGGTTAAATCAAGATGTGAGATGTTGGGACCAATTGAGTCCTAGCCTTCAGCTGCTCTTCACTGTCTAGAGCCTTGTAATTGAAATTATTAGAAGCTGTGCCTAGCCTAGAGAATCAGAGGATGGGATTTTCACCTGTTGGCCATTAACTGCAGGGTATTTAAGTCTCCATGATGCTATTAAAGAGGGCTTTGTACCAGTGATTAGAGGTCTGTATGTTGGTCTGTCTCTGCGTTTGTTTCCTCAACCTCCAGCCCCTTCCCCGAAGCTCACGAACTGGGTTCTAGCGCATAGAGCTCAAAGGGGGGGGGTTCAGTTCTTGGCAATTGGAGGTCCTTTCGAGATATCTGGAACTAGGGAGTGCATGAGAGGTTACCTTGGGAAGGCTGTGAAGACAAGGCAATTTCGGCCCCACTGAGATAAAGAGGTAAGCAGACAGGGTCATTCCCAGCATCATTCCTGGCCGATGGGGATATATTGAAAAGTTAAGATGGGAGCTGTTGGCAGTATCTTTTCTGCCTTGTTCAGAAAAGAGTCAGTCGTAAGGGAGGAGTTTGATGATTTAGAGTTTGTGGAGGATAGTGAAGATTCATCAGAAGAAGAGGAGGAGATCATACGTAAGGAAATAAGAAATCTCTTTAGAAAACTGAGAAAACGTAAAGTAAAAAAAAAAGACTTATACCCAACTCCCTTGGCCACACCAGCTTATAATGGTGAAGGTTGTTGGTCTCAGTTAGGTGGGGGCTCTGGCATTGAACAAAACAAAGAAGTTTGTTTCTGTCCTGTACATATGGTTGCACTGGTGATGGCGGTGCCAGATACCAACAACCCAGGGCAAATAATTTGTCAACATTTTTCAATACAATTTAAAGAAATGAAACAATTAAAGGAATATGTAGCTGCATATGGGGCTCAAGGCCCCTTCACATTGGCCATGGTAGAATCTTTCTCTGCTCTGAATCTAACACCAAGTGATTGGCAGCAATTATGTCGTGCTGTCTTATCTGGGGGAGATTATCTCCTATGGTGAGGGGAATATCAGGAAAATTGTAAGCAAACAGCCCAGTTAAATGCTCTAGCAGGTCAAGCTCAATGTAATTTAGATATGTTAACTGGGGCTGGGACTAATGCTGATTGCAGAAACAAATTCTGTATGATCCAGGAGTATTTGCCCAAAATAGCTGCAGCTGCCACTAAAGCTTGGTAGGCCCTACCTAACAAAGCAGCTGGGGATCAATTATCAAAAGTTTTACAAGGACCATGTGAACCATTCCAAGATTATGTAGATAGACTGTTACAAGTAGTAGGTAGATTGGAGATGAGACAACAGCCATGGCTATAATAAAGCAACTTGTATTTGAAAATGCCAATAGATATTGTAAGGAAGCATTATGCCCTCACAAAACAAAAGAGTTTAAATGAATATATCAGGATATGCAGAAATATAAATGGGAATTTCATTCAAGGCCAGGTTATAGTGGCAGCTATTCAACCTCAGAGAAACATGAGGACTGGGAGAGGGCCGGAGGCCGAATTATTTTAACTGTGGAACTCCTGGTCATTTTAGAAAGGAATGCTCACAGCTGATAATGAAGGGAAGGAGGAAACCTGGCATGTGCCCTAGATGCAGAAGGGGAGCACATTGGGCTAAAGATTGCTTCTCTAAGACAGATATAGATGGGAAACCTCTGCCACGTACCGTTAATCAACATCAAGGAAACTGGCAGAGGGCCCTGCTCCAGGGCCCTGAAACCTCAGTGTATGGAGCAATGACTTCGAGACTACTGGGATGGTACCCCACCAGAGGCCATGTCCAGATCCTTCTGCAGAGCAATTCTTTCGCATTGCAGACCTTGTCAGAGCCACACCAGGAAGCTCAAGATGGAACCTCGGTGCCTCAGCCAGAGCAGTCTTAACTCCACAAATAGGAGTGTAAGCACTCCCTACAGGAGTATATGGAATCTTACCACCGGGTACCGTGGGATTTATATTAGGCAGAAGCAGTACTCCTTTAAAGGGGATCCAAATACATCCTGGAATTAAGACTATAAAGTGGAGATTAAGGTTATGACATCTGTCCAACAGGGGGTGGTGGTAATTCCTCAAAGCGAGTGGATTGCACAATTAGTGTTGATTCCCAACAAGGTTACCAATAATAAACAAGTCTATGGCAATCAAGGGTTTGGATCCCTGGAACGGCTGCTTTTTGGATTGCACAGTTCAATGAATAGCCCCAACTTAGAATAACTATAGAGGGAAAGGGCTTTGATGGTATATTAGATTCTGGGGCAGATATGTCAGTTTTGTCCTTAAAATATTGGCCAAAGGCATGGCCCTTGGAAGATACTGTACAGCTGCAGGGAATAGGTCAAACAACTCCTCAAAAAAGTTCAAAAATATTTAAATGGCATGATGAAGAAAGACATGAGGGCTTTGTCCAGACATATGTTCTTCCTGGCCTGCCTGTCAATCTATGGTGATGTGATCTCTTAGCAGAGATGGGGGCAGTCTTAACAACACAACCTACCAAAGGTATCTCCCGAAAAGCCACTTCAGAGATGAAAGCTATGGAATGGCGCCTGAACAGGGACCTAAACCTTGGATGACGACTCTAATGCTGCCTTGTTCTGCCAGGAGTTCTTGCAGGTTCAGAGCCATCTGCCTCCACGTTAGACCATACTTTCAAGTCATGCATTTCTTGACAAAACATGCATACTATTTGCCAGGCCCGAAGAAAAGGATTCTAAACTCCATAAAAAATATCACTTAAATACTCGTTCTTTGCAGCACCATAGTGGTTGATCCAGAGCCACTACCTTACAAATTACCACCCAATGTTCCACCTGTGCTCCTTTTCATAATACATCCATTGCTAGAGTTAATCCCGTAGTCTTAAACCGAATGACATTTGGCAGATGGATGTTACCCACCTACCCTCAGCTGGAAAGCTGAAATATATGCATGTTTCAGTAGATACTTGCTCTAAAGTAGTTTTTGATTTGTTGCATAGTGGAGAGAAAATTAAGGATGTGATAGCTCATTGCCAGCTGGCTTTTTGCTTATATGAGTTTACCTAATGTTATTAAAACAGATAATGGTCGTGGCTATACTAGTGGATAATTTCAAACTTTTTGTGTAAATAATGATATTAAACATATTCCAGGTATTCCATATAACCCTAGTGGACAAGCTATAGTAGAAAGAATGTATATGGTAATAAAGCAGTATTTTACAAAAATAAATAGGGGGGAGTATATTTTCTCTCCCAATACATAATTGGCTTCTATATTGATTATTATAATTTTTTAACTGTGGATTGTGAGGGTCACTCGGCCATGGAAAGACATTGAAATAAAAGTTCTCAGTCCTTAGGATGGGTACGAAAGGAAGACCTTAATACAGGACAATGGAAGGAGCCCACACCCCTGTTGGCTAGGTAAGAGGAGCTGTTTGTGTTTCCCTCCAGGAACAGAAGCCCATTTGGGTACCAGAGCAATATGTTTGGACTGTGGTAAATGATGAGAAAGAATCCTGTGATGAGCCTGAGAATGACACCTGTCATTCTCTTGATGAAACCTCCTGGTGAGTCCCAACCAAGCGGAAAGCACTATGTGAAGCCTGGTAAGGAACCCCCTTGTATTGATCAGTGAACCAAGCTAGTTCTTTGTACTTATCTTTTTTTATTCCTCAAGCTATACTGCTAGAACTGCATTAAGCAATATGGTGATAGAACAGGCTTCTATTAATCAAGCCTTTTCCTTTGTGAATGCTTTATGCTTTGTTACACTTTTTGAGATATGAATATTACTTTAAAGGAATCTATACAAGTGAGTATAGTTCCTATCTTTATTTTTTGAATATTTCTCTGAGAGCCCAGGCACTGTTAAATCCCATGTTTGTTTTAGTTTTCTTACTTTTTATTTTCCTTTTGTAGTATGGAATAGCACCTTTAGTGGAAAAGATATTCTTGGTTGTTCTTTCAGAAACTGTGTCCTGAGTGACTGCTGGGATGACCACTCCAGTGCTGCCTTGTTGGTTTGGATACCAGCCACCATACCACTGCCAATTACCAAAAAGACTATGCAGATTGAGATGACCCTGTATCGAGAGACATGAGATTCTGGGGAGACAGCTGCAGTGTTTGCTGTCATTACGGTGTCTGCTGCTGCAGCCATGGTGGCAGGACTGACAATAGCACAAACATTGTTGGTATCCGACACTGTGGATAAACTGGTGAGAGAAGTCAACAATGCTCTTCAGACTACATTAAGCTTGGACTTTCGAATTTAAATCAAGAGACTACCCTATTGTAGGGGCAGGTAGACCCTATGGCTAGTACAACAAATGTCTTGTTCACACTTTTATCATTCCATTTGTGTGACATCTGCTTAATATTGCTAATGCCTCTTATGTGGTGAAACAACTCAATGGTTACTTGAATAGCCCCTTGAAATGTTGGCAATTAACACACCAGATTGTAACTGTTTTAGCCATAAAGGGTTGGTTGAATACCATAGCCCAAGTGGAGACTGGTTCCAGTGGTGATTGCAGACCTATTGCCAGCAATCTTAATGCCTGTTGCCATAGGCATTCATCTCTGAATCCTGTGTAAGATCAGACAACCCATGAGAATGCAGCATATGGTCACTTAGCAAGACCTTTTGAGCCTTTTGGCTCAGAATTTGTACGTACTCCAGGTTTGGTTGCAAATACTGCACCAACAATGAAGATTCATCTGTAGACGGGCAACTTCTACAGAAGGGGCCCACCTAAGACAGGAGGAGGGTCTCCCAAAGACCGGTAAGGGTTACTCTTCTGAGATGACTGAAGACAGGAGGGTCTTCTGTTGCGGGGAGGTCCTTCGCCTCTCCAGCAAATAGCTGCTGAGATACCAGCCCATTGGGGCGTGGTTTCCTCTCCTTTAAAAGAAGCGGCTATTTCCTTCTTCGCCTCTCTTCACTTCCTGCTCCACTGGAGACTAGACTCCCTTCCTCGTTGTGCAGATGGCTGTTGTCTGAGATGGTGATCTGTAAGTTTTTCCCTTAAATAAATAACACCCTATTAACCATAACTCCCAAACTGGTGTGTAGCCTTGTTCGTGACTTCTGCCTTCATTTGGCCTTGAACCTTTGGCTTTTTAGGACCTGCCGCCCGAGTTTGGCCTTGGCGCTAGGCCTCCTTCCCTCAGCTGCGACCAGTGCCTTGTGGCAGCTTTGTGGCCTGTGCCTTGCGGCAGCCTGTAGCCTGTGCGTTGTGTGTGGAGCCAGCAGTTTAATATAAATTATCATGCACTGGCTTTTCTTGCTGCAGTTCTTTATGTTTTTATACCTCAGATTAACTTCAAGTCCCCACGCACCCTCTATGGTGTCCTCCCAGGTGGATTTAAACTCCACAGGCCCGCGTAATCTCTGCCTGCAGTTTACTCTTTTCTGAGTCTTTTTTAAATCTCCCTTGCAAGTACTGGCTCTTAAGTGGTGCAAACCCGAGCACATGGTTGCCGATTGCAGAACTGCAACCTCAGGGTAACTCTGTCACATGGAGGCATACATGGCTTTCAGGTTACTCTCACTCTACCCCTGGATTCTGGGTTTATGGTTCCGTGTAGCCGTTTTGTTTAGTTCGTGACTTAGGCCCCAATGCCAAGTTCGAGATGCACTCGGCCTTCAGGGCCTGACATATCCAGAGGCAGGAGCGATCTCTGAGGCTGGCTGGGTGGTGGTGGCACCGCCTTTAATCCCAGCACTCGGGAGGCAGAGCGAGGTGGATCTCTGTGAGTTGAAGCCGGCCAGGCGGTGGTGGTGCACGCCTTTAAATGCAGCACTCGGGAAGCAGAAAACAGGCAGATTTCAGTGAGTTCGAGGCCAGCTGGATAATAGGTAATATGGCAGTTTCGTTCCAACATGAATTTAACTATTTGGGCTACCAATACACTGGGTCTTATCATGCAAGGTTTATATGACAATGAGGATAACCAATTTACTGGCTACTAGGTTTAGTATTCTTTT